>JAUZST010000362.1:51356-56356 GCA_034779995.1 Parotocinclus haroldoi
TGTGTGTGTGTGTGTGTGTGTGTGTGTGTGTGTGTGTGTGTGTGTGTGTGTGTGTGTGTGTGTGTGTGTGTGGGTTTATGGGTTTGAGTGAGTCCTGCCTATCCTTCCTCCCGTTCGGCTCGAGGTTCTGCGTCCGTGGTTGCGCCCGTGAGGAAATACATGCGTCCGTTTATATGTGCGTCTGTATTTTTATTTATACGTGTTTAAGTGAGTCCATGGCAGCGCGTGACAGCACGTATACCCGTGTGTGTGTGTGTGTGTGTGTGTGTGTGTGTTTTAACTCTTCCTGTGTTGGTGTCACTTTACTCTGTATTCTGGATCTGATTTGAGTTTTTCAATAAAATACATGATTGTTGTTCGGACAAATTAGCTTGTTGTGTCCATGTATGTACTCGTGTGTGTGTGCGTGTGTGTGTGTGTGTGTGTGTGTGTGACTGTATGTTGTGTATTTAGAGCCGGTTCATCATTCAGCGATAGGAGCAATTCACCCATAAAGTGGCGCTTTCGCCCATAAATAATATTCAAGCCGGTCTATTGTTAAGTGAAAAGTTGACTGGTGTTTGATTTTTTTTCTTTTTCCCCTTCTTCTTCTTTTCCACGGCGACCTCGGGTTAGGACTCATACATCACGGGATGACAGCTATAGAAAGGCCCTAAATTAGCAACTAAATCGAATATTGATCAGCTATGTGCGGCCCTGCGCGTCGCGGTTTCTTGCTGTTTTTTCATCGGAGAATGAGAGTAGCAGAGGTGTTTGTTAGAATAAGGTGGAGGGGAAAGAGCTTCTCTCTCTCTCTCTCTCTCTCTCTCTGTGTCTCTCTCTGTCTCTCTGTGTCTCTCTCTGTCTGTCTGTCTATCTGTCTGTCTGTCTATCTGTCTGTCTGTCTGTCTGTCTGTCTGTCTCTCCCTCTCTCTCTGTCTCTCTCTCTCTCTCTCTGTCTCTCTCTCTCTCTCTCTGTCTCTCTCTCTCTCTCTCTCTCTCTCTCTCTCTCTCTCTCTCTCTCTCTCTCTCTCTCTCTCTCTCTCTCTCTCTCTTTTCCTGGGTGGTGGTGCAGTGACACTGATGCGGTGGTGATGTGTACACAGCAGCGTTGACTTTTGGGAAAAATGGACATTGGACACTTAACAGCAACAAGTGCAAAAGAAGGTATGGTCATGGTCATGGTCATGGTCATGGGGTTGGGTCAGTACCCAAAGATCTTCTGTGATGGCAGTATTAATGTATAAAAAGTACACTGAGATCTTGGACATATGCTGCGTTTAAGATGACATTTTGCAGAGACGTCCATGCAGAGACCACATGCTGCACACATTACCACGCTGTAGAGGCAGAAGAAGAGGGTACAGGTGCTAGACTGCCCTGTGGTTCTGACCTGTCCCCCATTAGAGAACGTGTGGAGGATTTTTAAACAAAAATGTGACGGCAACAAACCTGTACTGTTCCACATCTTAAGACGTGTTTGCAGTTAGAATGTGTCAAAATAACACGGGAGAAACAAAATCACTTGGGTTTCTTACTGCCAAGACATCCTTTAAGTGTTCAGAGAAAGAATAGAAATGTTATAAGGTTTTACATCTTTTAATCTCAACTGTTCTTACATGCCCTGACCCTGTCTATGCATGTGAGCTATGGAAATGTTTAGATTGAAGGATAGGCTTTGGATGGGGGTTTAATGCTGGACAAATATACAATCCGACGTCCAAGGAAGTGGTCCAGGCAGTCCATGTGGGAAGGTAATATGGCCAAGGTTATGGCAGGTCATTCTGATTAGTCTCTCCTGAAAAAGGCCAAAGTGTCAGTATTGTGTGTTCCAGATCAAAGTATTGAGTGTCAGTATCATGCTAGAACAAGCAGTGAGTATTCTGAAGTGAGCTGGGGGTTACAGCAGGATAATTGAAATAGATGGATGCTAAAGGAGAGCAAATTCAGCTTTTCATTGCCAAAACTGCATCATCTCAGTCCACGGTCAACTCTGTCCCTGGCAAAGACTGTCGTTTATTATTACATTTATTAGGGCAAAATCTGAAAGCAAAAGGTCCATTAATGAAGAGTGCTTATGGAAAGTACTTTTTAAGGACCACAGACAGTTCTGTATGATGGCTCATGCAGACAGAGCTTCTCTGCCTTCCTTTTTGTGTAATTATAGGCTAGTTTTATATCTGGATTATACACTGACATTTTATTATTAAATACAGTCATTACTAAATGTAAATACTTGTTTAACATGAGGCCAAAGCTAATTTAGGGGCAGCTGCTAAAAACAACAGTCCTGAGACCCTGGATTTGAACCCTGGGCTGGACTTAGAACACGGACATTTACATTTACAGCTTTATCCTTATACGTTATAAGATGATTTATAAGATGATATTATAAGATGGCTTTCCACTACATTTGGTGCATCTCCATCAGGTAAGTGCTAAGATCAGCAGTTTGGCTTGGCTCAACAAAATTGGGCAATACAAGTTTGGGAAAATGACACCTGGTGTGATGACACTAGGTCTGTCGGGTGGTGGGGTCAGAATTTGGCATGTACAACATGGAATGCATGGATCCATCCTGCCTAGAAGCAATTCTGATAGCAAAATGGGGTCTGACCTGGTACTAGTAAAGTGTACCTAGTGAATGTTTTATGAGTAAAACTGTAACTGGACCCTACTTGTTAATAACATGGCACTAGAGAAACATCGGTTTGATGGTTTTCTTTACTAATGTTACTTAAAATCATACTCTTTGATGCTTGCACTTCTCGTCAGTCACACTGGTGTCAAACAGTTGTAGGATTTAGCTTGAAGACAATTCCGGGGCAGCCATCTGTTTTCTGGCAGAAGTATGAGTGAGTGGCAGGAAGCTGAATTCACAAATTTTCAGGGGAAAGGTGTTTTGTCAGGCAGCGAGGACGGTACTGTGAAGATGCCCTGCTCGCTGTATTTGCTTTCTCACTCCTACCTTTGTTCAGGATGAACAGAAGGTAGCAAAACATGGTTTCTTCCTCTTTTAATCTTGATAAAAATGCCTCCTCTAAGGCTTTTTGTTTAGAGATTATATGTAAATGTATTTATATTTGATTGAAAATGCAAGGTGATGCTCATTCACTCAAGAGGCAAATAAACAGGGCTGATCAATTTGAATAAAGGCTAGGTTACGATATTCTCAGACACTGGAACAAAAACGAACACAAAATTAAGAAATGAATAACAGCATTCTTTTGCTCTTAATTAAAGAGGCAATCTGCCAAGTGGCAGCGTGAGTCAGAACAAGGTGAGAGAGACTAATCATGTGATCTGGCAGAAAGACAAATCAACAACCCTTTGAACAGGATGTGCAATAGCCAAGCAATGCAGATATGGAGTAGCTTCCAATGAATCACTAAATTGTTTTTAAGGTCCTCATCTGGTTCGCAAAAAGGGTTTCCAACAATAGAGTAACATTCGATAGGTTGAATCGATGATTGAATATTCAGCTTCTGTTGCGAGGCTTAGACTTTACATTGTAAATGCTGAATAACACTGAGTGTGGAGGGAAACAGCCGTGTGTGTATACAGCCAAACATATTGCCAAGGAAGATCAAATGAAAGGCAGATCGTCTACAGGGAGCACAAGAAGGAATCTAATATATCAGAGTATAAACTGATACAAACAGTAAGATGATGAAGTGACTGAGAGGAGCTAAGAGGAAGCGACGAATAAAATGTAATTACATTAGAAATCGGAGAGGGCCTGAAGGATGGAAATTATTAGAGGCTATGGGGATCAATAGCCCACCACCATAGCAATCTGGGTCCCGGAGGTGCCTTCCAGCTGGGCTGTAGATGACATAGCCACGATTGACTGTGTCTGAGGGACACAGGCCAGACAGGGGATCTTCCTCTGGTGCCAAGTTCTTTAATAACTGGCATCCTGTCCAAAGTACCCTGCCGCCTGTGAGCTTTCACATGATTGATGGATTTTGACTCTTAAACTCCCGCCTCTGCCCGTGGATCTTCTGTCAGGATTCTCTGTTATGATTATGGCATGGTAAAGTTAAGGAACAATTTGGGGTAAATTTGACTTTTCTAACTAAACTCACTATTCTCACATGTTAAAGAACATAGGACGTCTCTTTCAAATGAAACGACAAAATAAGACATGAATTCATAATTAATTAGTTCCAGCGTAGACACTGTTTACGCTCTCGCATACTCCAAACCCTGCCCCTACACACACACACACACACACACACACACTTTCTTCTCTTTTTAGGCTTTGATCTCTGTACCCTGTTTCTTTATCTGAACACTGAGTGCTGGGCTGTAAGACACCTGAGCTAGCTGTCAATGCTTAGCTGGTTTAGAGCCACGGCCATCCAGACATCCAAAAGCTTATGGAGAGGAGACATGTAAATCTGTAAATGGTGGAAGCCAATCACCAACTGAGCAAGCCTAAGGTGAGAGTGGAAAGGAAAAAAGTCCCTAAACATTGTAAGAAGGGAACTTTGGGAGGACCAAGACCCAAAAAAAGGACACGACGACCTTGAGTGGCCTAGATGATAAGAAGCGATAAACTAAAAAGTAAATAATAACAGATAAATAAAATATCAGCACTGAAGCATTGAAGCAAAATTCCACAAATGTTGTGCCAATAAAGGTGAAAACTCGTTATGACATATAGGGAATTTTGTTCACTGCCATTCTAGGCTTGCTCTAATTAGGGATTGGATTTGGGCCTAGCTATTAGTAAATGCTCTGTGATAATAAATTGGTAAACGTGGTATAGAAATAAATCAGATGTAATTTGACCTGAAGAATCTAGAGCTGAATACAGAATAGTAAAAGTTACTAAAAGCAGGTCTATCAGTTCCTGAGTGCTGGACTTGAAACCTGAAGGTCACGTGGTATCTCTGTTTGCACCCAGTGAATTATGGGATGAGGCTGTGACCCTCAGCAGTATTCTGTGCTTTTTAAAGACAGATCTGAAATGACTTGTGCAATTGCTAAATGAATCTATGAACACTCTCCTTCGC
>JAUZST010000362.1:58856-64202 GCA_034779995.1 Parotocinclus haroldoi
GTACTTAAACACTGGATCCTGAACAGAACGACACACCTGCAAATGAAGGGCGATGGTGTCTGGCTGTCAATGGCAGGACGTGTAATGGATGCCATGACAACCAATTTCCTTCTGTTAAGCACCTGGAAATGGTCCGAAACAATGAAACTGTGGAAGTTGGTCGTGCTTGGCGGTGGATCATATGATTTTTGTATAATCTGTTTGTACAAGCCTTCATGGATCCACTGATCCCATCACCTCCTGACTGAGATCAGAACAGTCTAGACGGTGGACAATTCATTGAAACGTCCATCTGTGACACACCCTTAAATACGCTCTTAAAGTCTGGGCAAAATGTCTTTATAGGTTAGGCATTATTATATTATAGAGGCAAGTCTAGCAGACAGCAATCTCTCCCTAAGAGGTCTATGAGAGCCTTTATATAGGGCAGCAGGGGAAGGAATTTTACACCCTGCTGTTGCAAAACCCAGTGACTAATCAGAGCACACCTGTAATTATTTGCATGTCTGCCGGAGTTTTACAGCAATCTGTTTGTTAGGTGCGTTATTGTATATAATCAGGGCTCCCGTGTTTAAGCAGATGACTCGTTTAGTTAAGGAGTTGACTTATAGTGTTTCTTAAGGTGTGTATGAGGGAGTTCATAGGTAGAAAGAAGCAAATGGCCGTCCCTCTGGCATCCCATCATTCATGCTCGTTGAGAATGGATGGCTTGCTCACTGATATCTCTGGGTGTCCTCTTGCCTGTGCTGTCTTATCCTCATTCTCTGTCGTTATGCTCTCACATATACACTTGTTAAAGTTTTCACTTGAACTACTTCCATGCTCTTTTAGCATTACTTACATGATTTTCTCTCTTTCATTTCAGCCTTGTGAATCCTTCTGTGGCGTGATGTGAGCTCGTGTGATCTCGCTGCCGGGTCTAGTGGAGAATCCTGACCGTGCTGTGATTCCTTTCAACCTCTGGACAGTGCTGCACAAGCCTTACTCTTACATATTCATATGCCCTTATTGCTGTGGTGAATAAACCTGTCTTGGAGCCTCTGCTGCTGTGATTATAGAGTGTTAATCTACAGCTAATTCTGTTTTAACTCTCGCTCGGCATAATTTGTTTGCCTTTTGTTTGTATAGTGTTGTACTGGGTCTCTCTGAGCACATTGTGCAGGTTACCCATGCCATGGGCACTAACACCCCCCCTCCCCCAACCCATCAGAGATGATGCTTTTAAACTTCATAACTGATAACAATCCGGACAGTCCTTTTCCTCTTTGGCCCGGAGGACACGATGTCCATAATTTGCAAAAATAATCTGAAATGTGGACTCGTCAGACCACAGGACGCTTTTCCACTTTGGGTCAGTTCATCTCCATGTCCATGAGCTTGGGCCCAGAGAAGCCCGCTGTATTTTGGGTGTGGGTCACGGAGGGATAGTATCACCTCTTCCACATCTATATGCTGGGTCAATCGGGGTAACTTCTCCAGTCACCAGCTCAGCAGTGACCAAGGTCAATGAGTATTGATTATCAGCTGGGCCAATAATAATGCATATGCACAGTCATAACACAACAGAGTTCAACGTGACAGGCTACCCTTCCTCGCTCTCATCAGAGTCGTTTCTTTCTTCCTGAACCAACCTGACTAGCTATTTTCTGGTGCTAAATTTTACCAGGCCCAGTCAGTTGTCCAGGGGGCAGTGATTGCTCCCTTTGTGTTTGTTGACAAGCTTACCCAAACACTCCCTCCTTTAAGCTATCATCTGTTCTCTGACTTCTGACAAGACCTCTATTTTTCATTTCTGTCCAGTAAATGGCTTAGAGGTGCTTGATTCTGTGGTTGCCACAAAAGAATCCACCACAGTCTGTTTGTTATTATTATTTAGAGGACTTTATTTGATGTTACAAAAAGGCCATAAAAACAGCAGTTATTAAATGAGATATTTGATTAATCTAATATGTTTGAGATGTACAAACAGTGCTACAATAAACAGTACATTTATGGTATTTAGCTTATCCAGAGTGACTTACAGGTGATCTTAGAATTTAAGAAATCATGGCCTTGGTTCTTGTTGAAGGACCAAGCAGTGGTAGCTTGGCAGAGGTGGAATTAGTACCTTAACTGCTAGGCTACCTCAGTCAGAACAATTTTTCACCGTATGCCTAAGATTTAGCAATCAATATCAATACGTTTTTGTTGTGAAGTTTTGCACCATTACACACTGTATGATTATGTTTTGATCCTGAGGAATCACGAGTGATATCCGTGAAAAACATATTGGGTTCTGCTGAACTAGTCACTTTTGTAGTCTTACCAAAGGAATTAGTAAGTGCAATTAAACTACAATCATTTGCATGTAGCCTTGTTGTTAACTGAAATGAACCCCTGTTTACTTGTGTACGTAACTAGCATGCACTAGCATTCTTCTTTTTAGTTTCCACCCATTTAAAAGCGGTGGCTAGATAATTGCACAAAAACATACAAGATGACTGATGACCAGATGAGGCTTGATAAAGCATTAGATGCTCTCACATCAACTGGCACAAAAAAGCAAAGCAATCAAAACATAAATAGACAGATTGCAGCACTGATGAATTGATAGATCTTTCAGAGAAGGTCAAACTTCTGTGCTTACACTCCGAAACTATTGTGAAAAGAAGAGAAATTGATTGCCACTCACAAAAGGGTTGAAATGACCAAGAAATTCTTTTTCTGGGCAATGAACATTGCGTGAGTGAGTGAGTGAGAAAGAGAGTGCAAAACTGTGTGTGTGTGTGTGTGTGTGTGTGTGTGTGTGTGTGTGTGTTTGCTGAACCACCAAACCTTGCTTTGTGGAAAGAAGTGGCTCAAAAGTAATCATTGTCATCTTCAGGTGTTTGCAGTGTTCCAGTCAAATGGCCACTCTACCAGAACAGAATGGAGCAAAGTTTTGCAGGCCTCACTGACTAGCTCATTTCCTGTTTGTCCAGAGCACAGGCTGTGACCTACACATTGTGTCACTGTCACTGTGATGTCATAATTTCACATATCGAGATTATATACTGTATCTTGGGTACACTGTGGAGGAGAGCCACTGGACTGATTTCAAGTGCAGAACCTAGAACTAAAAAGAACGCAAATGGTCACAGAAAGCAGACGTTTTGGAGGACAGAGGACGCAGTGCATTAGCTTATTGGGGGTGTAGTTTGTAAATGAAATTCACATTTCATCTTGGTTGGGTGAAAAGAATGCCCATTGTTTCACCTGAACACATAAACAAATGTAATATTTGAATTTCCTTGCCAGTTTCCACCCATTTATATTTATAGCTGCTTTTGTGATAGTCGTACTTTGTGATGCGGAGTTTTTGAAAACGGCATTTTCTGACGACCTGCCTGTGAATCAATGCTCATTTGAATTTGTTTTAGGATACCATTACATTTGTTGCTTTTGCAATAGTATAGGGACATATATAACAATATGGATGATTATACCCCAAAATCTCAAACTTATATTTCTTGTCACTCCATGTTTTTGACTTTTCTCCATTTGTGGGCTTTAGCTTATTTTAGATTTTTCACCCTGTTCTCCTTCTCAAAAAATGGTTTCTTGGCTACTTCCCTAAAAGTAGTCAATTCCAGAATTATTATTTTCTTTAGTTTAAATGTTAGTTTCTGTTTATTTAAATTATTATTTATTATGATACATTTATTGTTTAAGCAATACATTAAATAAAATCCAGCCAGTCCAAAGAGGTCTGGTCCCTTTTTTAGTCTTAGTCCTCCCAAGGTTTCTTCCTCATTACATTTAAAGAGTTTTGCCTTGTCTCAGTCGGGGCTGTGGGCCTAGATATCTGTAAAGCTGCTTTGTAAAAAACATTATAGAAATTTGTCTTGTCAAGGCTGTTTTTTGCAAACACATAGAAATAAAGACATTAGTTCCCTAATGAGCTGGCACCTGGTCAAGATATTTCATCATGATCCTAGTGAGTAAGTTATGAGTTGGCAAAGCTCTGCGCCAAATCTCGTCCTCTAGAACACACAGCAGAAAGAAAAACATTCCCCAAAAGAATGGGTTCACTAATCCCATGATGTCATCTGTCCTTGCAGGTCTTAAAATGTTTTCTTATGGTTCCTTTGTTAACCCTTTAACATTGTGTTCTGGTAAAGTTAAAATACTCTCTCCTGAATCTTATATACACATTAGAAGCAAAGGCATTTCGAAAATGATCGATACCATGACACCTGTCCTTGTCTATTATTATGCTGTGGTGAAAACTCTCACATTTTATGAATAAGGACATTCTCAAAAATGAAATGTTTTCCTTATCTTTCTTTGAAGGTCTTAAAAATCAATAGTGATCCGAATGGGGTGGCAAAGCTATGGCCAAATCTCTTTAGCAGAAAAATGAGAAAAAGACATTTCAAAATAGGAATGGCACCTGTCCTCACAAGTTGTGAAATGTTTCACGTGTGCTGACTCTCTCGTTTAGTGGAGACAAAAAAAACTTGGATGTTTATGGAGAAGCATTCATACTGCAACAGGATAATAATAATTTTAAAAAAAAACACACGTCTCAAAGCTTTGCATCAACTACCTGAAGATCAATTGATGTAGACTGCCATGGGCTTTCCTCCATCGATACAAAACGAAACGTTGAGTATTTCTGGGGGTACGTAAAGACACAATGGCTTAGTGGTTAGAATGTTTGTCTCTCAGTGCCAGGGTCTTGGGTTCATGTTACCACGTGAGCTGAGTTTCCAGGTTCTTCCTGGATTGTGGGTTGAAAATGGAATTCCAAAGGAGAATCAACACAGGCAGAATCCTCATGGGCGATCCGAGGCTCAGACCTCCCACCTCCCCTCAGAGCACCCACTGCAATCAAACAATTTTATTTAATTGACGTAATTTTTTATCATAACATTAGGCGCTGCTTTTATTCTGATGGAAAGTCATCACTCGGTTTAAAAACCATTACGCATGAAATTGTATTTAAAGTAAAAGATCATGAAGGATCCACAGATCACAAATTTCTATAGCAAGAATGCACATTGGATAATTTGCCTTCTTCAAATATTTTTTAAATGCCAAACTTTCTAGGGGACTACATTTAGGGTTGGTTGAGCCCTACAAAGGGGGTGGACACACCTGGTACAGAGTCAAGGATCATGCCTTGTCTTTATGCTAATTAATCCTATAATGATTTGTAGGAATTTGAATCAGGACATCCATCCTTACAGACCTTAAAATATTCCATGAGGATCCTGGTGTGGTACCCTAAGCCCAACCCAAATCTCTTTCTCTCTCTCACACACACACACACACACACACACACACACACACACACACACACACACACACACACACACACACACA
>JAUZST010000362.1:64302-79242 GCA_034779995.1 Parotocinclus haroldoi
CTCTCTCTCTCACACACACACACACACACACACACACACACACACACACACACACACACACACACACACACACACAATTAGAAATGAAGCCATCTCAGATAAGATTCCCAAACCCACATGACATCTGTGGACAGTCTTAACACACCGAAGCTAATGGGTCGGTGATGGATAGAAAGCTAAACCAGTCATCTACAAGGAACAAATACGCCTCCAGCACAAATAGACCATTGTCACTTGAAGGGCCGGATATGTAGATATGGCTCGAGATGATCGCACATGCAGACAGAGACGAATTGAGGAGCACAAGCGAGTAAACAAACGAAGTCTGATTGGGAGCGCACCAAAGCCTGCGCTAATCATAATTAATCACTTACTTATTAAGCGTTAATTAGGCTTCGCAAACATATCCTCACCATGCAGGTCCAGGGATTGAAGTCGTTGGGGGTAGATGAGACAATATTAATCTATTCTTACTTATTAATTTCCCTAATTAAAACAACAAGACGCAGATATGTAGGGGTTTTTTTGTGAAATGAATGAGGACTTTATAAAAGCTATACCAAGCCAGCCGTGTCGCTGTACATCCAGTTTATCATCTAAATTGTTGGGGGTGTTACTGGTGATATTCATCTCGCCCCAAGTCATTATAACCGCACAACTCTCGCCATCACTAGGGTTTAATTATTTACCTAGCCAATGGTCTTTGTGCGCCTTGTGGATGAGAAGAATATCCGTGGAATATAATTGAATCCAAACATTTAGGAACCTGGACGTTTAGGAATTCATTGGATTACCAGCTGGCTCGTGGAGCTGTTATTGGCCTAATATTTTGAAACCAGGTTTTCACCTCCATTTTCAGCTCGTCTGTAAGCCCTCCAAGAACATGCTATTAAGTTCCCTTGTTTATTTTTCTCCCATCTTTGAAAATGGTCCACCTGAGCGGCCTGATGGAGGGGCGGGGCGCAGTAATGGCGCTAATGCACAGTAATACGGGCCAGATATTATAATCTAAGCGCTGTCACAACGCGTTAGCGTGCCCAGACTGACGTGTCAATGGCGAGCGCGCACAGGTGACTCGACGGGCCGGGAATCGTCAAAAACAGACACGTCCATTACAGCTCTCTCTCTCTTCCTCTCCTGCACCCCCTCTCTCTTTTTCTCTGTGTCTATCAGAGGGTAACGATCCGTGCGCGCTCCTGCGGTCAGGGTGCCGCGCGCTCCCCCGTCGCTGATTTATGCACGGGTGTAATTGAGTGTTAATAAAAGTGTGTCCGGAGCGCGTGTAATTGTGTGCTCAAGACTTTCAGTGCGCGAGGGCGAGCGTAATCGGGTGTAATCGATGCCGTGGGTGTTTGGGCTCTCAGAATAAGCCTGATTAGCCAAGTATCCCAACGCGGGTCTGAGTGAAGAAATGTAGAGGGTGTGTGAGCACATGAACAGCTAAGGGTTTTATGCAGAGGCTGTTCGGGGCTAATGGTGGGTGGGGGGATCAAGCTGAAACACAAGTAATTGTGAGTAATTGTAAGTAATTGTAGGCTATTGTAACATAGCCACCGATGTTATGACATCACACAATATCTCTGCTTAAACACCCAGCACTGATCGGTATAGGTTGAGTTTGACCTCTAGTCATCCTGCCGAAGCCCTTATCCAAATCGATCTTACGGCCAAGCAATTGTGGGCTAAGGGCCTTGCTCAAGGACCCAAGAGATTCAAACCCTGGACCTTCTAAAATGTCCTCCCCAATAATCCCTGCTATATTAATTACACTTGTGATTTGGTTTTTATCTGTAGAATTCTCATGGCTGTTATTATGAATACTATTATTATCATCATTATCATTCCTATATATCCTATGTTGTATTTAACCAGAACCACTACTCTTTTGATGTGTTAGCTTGGGTGCGTCCCTCCTATAGCTCTTAAATGAAATCGCCACCACTGGATACTGGTATGCTAAACAACAATCCAAGCTGTTTTATGCTGGTGAGTGCTGGTCTTACTGGTCCAGTAAGCCAGGGTTTATAACACTAGATATGCTGGTTAAGGAGTTAAGCTGCTGGATGGGTAACCTGGGTAAAGCTGCAACTGTTGCACCCCTGAGCAAGGTCCTAAACCCTCCACTGCTCCGATGCACAGACCTTAGCTTTTGTGTGCCCATGCTTCCTTTGTTACTGTGTGGCAAATGACAATGACAGTGTGTGTGTGTGTGTGTGTGTGTGTGTGTGTGTGTGTTAGGCATGGTATATATGCAGGCAGTGGGTAGATGCGCCTGTTTAATTGATGCAGGCTGAGAATCGATCCCCCCGCCTGGACTAATGAAGGCCTGATTGGTTTGAGAGAGTTGGCTGGCTCTGCTCAACTGCCCCAACTGCTCAACTAATGCACAGTGCAGCGCATTAACAACCTCTCTCTCTCTCTCTCTCTCTCTCTCTCTCATTCTTAATTCTCAATCTCACCGTCATTTGCTCTCTAACATTCCCAAACTTGCTAACTCTTTTTCATCCGGCTTCACCTCTTCCTTCTTAACACCCATTCCATCTTTGTTTGTCCACACCACACTCACCTCAAAATCATGCAGCACTGAAATAATTCATAAAACCAGCGCTTGATCAATGTTGCCTCGAGAGACGAGTTTCTAATCACTAATAATGTTATAGAGTTATAGACACGCAAAGGCTTTGAATCTTCAGCATACATAATGGCTTTGAAAGTAAATCTCCCCAAACACCATAAACTAATCAATCGCCTTACCGAGGGATATTTTGTTTATGCTGCACATGCAGGGTTGCGTTCCATTGCACTTCTCCACCATTCGTTTCCTACCATAATGCTGTTTGTCAGGTAAACAGTTGCTGTCATTAATCTCATTGTGTTCAAGCTGTTAAATCATGTGACAGGTCTGCAACCGAAACAGTTAGGAAGGCTTGTGCCTGTTAAGTGATTTTTGTGACATTAGAATGATGGCTTGGTGATATTTTAAGCGGAGGTAAAAAGCTAGAGCCTTGGCTGTACAGATGAACTTTTTGGACGTCCACTGTGGCGTTCATGGCTGTCTTTAGGACCGAATATTTGCTGAAGTTATTATTCACTTAATTCTACTCTTAATACAAACATAACTATTTCAATTAACATCTGGGCCACCCATGGAGGTCGGATCCTTTTTGGAGTCTTGGTTCCTCCCAAAGTTTCTTCCTTACAACTTTTAGGGAGTTTTTCTTTTCCACTGTCGCCCTGGGCTCGCTCAATTTGGGATTGGCCTTTAAAGGTAATATAATATTGTTAAGCTGCTTTGAGACAATGCTCCATTATAAAAAGCGCTAGAGAAATAAATCTGATATGACTTTAGAACGTCGCCATACCCTGTCAAAGTCTTTACACTTTTACACATTGCATCCTTGGAAAAAAAATAATAAATGAGATACAAAGATTATGGACCTCATTCATAAAACCTTTGTAGAAAGATGAGCAAACTGACATATTGATGCAATTGCCATAACATACACCCACGAATAACAAAGTGACGATCATATAAGAAAGCATTTGGATGGAGAAACATAGGAAAAATCTCAGAAACATAAAAATAAAAGCTATTTCGATGGGAAAACTGATGTGTTGTTGAAAACCTTTCATTTTTGAGAGTCAGCAGTGGTGTTTCGGGTCCTCACAATGCACCTTGACAGCAAATGACATGTTAGGCTATAGGAAGCTAAATAAAATAAAACATATATATCTAGATACAAGTAAATAAAAAAATCAGGTAAAGTCCATGACACACCTTGATCTTCTTTAGTTAATTTGTTGGTGTAAAGATTTGAGGTGTGAGGTCGTGATCCTGTTACTGTATAAGTCCTTGTCCACAACGAGCAATACTAGTGCACTTGGACTATTAAACAACTGTACATTAATAGTTAACCCCTCCCAGACTTCTATATGTAAGAAAAACAAACTAATTCATTTTTATAATATTTATAAATAATACTTTTATTTAATGCCAAATATCAGATATAAGGCTTTTGAATAGCCCAAGTTTGTGACTGATAGTGTCAATTAAAGCTGCCGTACATGCAGTAGTGCGTTTAAATCATTTTGTTTTGCATAAATAATTAAGCTGAATGAATTTTGTGACATCACTATCAATCAGAATAAAACATGAATATCCTTTATGTTTATACCCTCCTACTCAAAACTGTTTGACAGTAAAGTTTGTGGCGTTTTTTTCCACGTAAACTTTACAGTTGATCCCAGAATAGATGTTATCAACCTGTGGTCCATGCACGGGCCTTTGTGGCCATATTGTCCTGGTCCTGTTATTGCTGCAGGACTCCGTGATATGAGAACCCCTGATGACAATATTCATTTAATAAAGTATTGAAATTTTTCCATCAATTCATATTTACTTTTATTTCCTTTTCAGCCTTGGAACTGATATTTTACCCCATGTGGTGGCTCTCCGAAGCGCTGAGTTATCCATCAACCGAGTGCACAGTTGCACAAACACACAAACACTCGCACACCACAGCTAAGTGGTGTGTGTTTACAGCTTGTTCATTTCCACTCTGAAACTCTTGGCTATGGCAAGACGGGAGAGTAAGGGCAAAAGTGGGAGAGAAAAACAGGGCAATCGGAAGAGGAGGGGGGCAGTGTTTTTGTCCACGAGAGAAATAGCCCTCTAGGTTGTAATTGGAGGCAGAGAAAGAGAGAACAAGGAGGGAGGGAGCGACAGCAGAAATTGCTTGGCTGTGCCTGTGTGGGATGATAGTGTTTTTGACAGGTAAATAAGCCTCTGATTGTCGACAGTTACACTGCACCTCTCTGACCTCGACACACTGGCCTCCTCCATCTATATTTCACTCTGACACACGTGCTGACTTTCTCCTTCTCTTTCATTTTGGCTTCTTCTATCCCCTCTTTTCCTTTTTCTTTTAATCCTTTAATCCTATATTTGTTTCTACTTCAAATGGCATGTGCATGACATACAGCCATGGACAGACACGGACAGACAGACAGAGAATCTGACAGACTAACAGAAACAGACAGAAAGACAGACTCAATAGACAGACACACAGACTTGATAGAAAGAGAGAAGGAGAGGCAAGCAAACTAAATAGATAAACAAACAGACAGAAAAAGCAGCAGATAGACAGACATACTGACACAGGCAGAATGATCCTCAGAAAGGTGGGCAGACAGACAGAGAGACAAAGCCAGAGATTACATGGTCAGACAGACTAGAAAGACAGTAAGATAGATACATAGGAAAGAGAGACAGATACAGACAGACAGACAGACAAAGTAAAATAATCAGACGTAAAGACAAATAGCCAGATAGACTAGATAGACAGACAGATAGATAGATATAAATAGGCAGACAACTAGATAGACATACTAAATATATATACAGACAGACAGACAAACTGATGATAGACTAGAAAGATAGGCATACAGACAGACAGACATGTAAGCAGGAAAAGAAACAGAGAGACAGGGAGAGAGAGAGTAGTAGTACCCCAAAAGACAGAGAGACAGACAGATCAAAAGACATGGACAGACAAATAGACTAGATAAATAGACAGGAAAAAAGACAGACAGACAGAAAGAAAGATCAACTATTGTAGATAGACAACTAACCAGACAGATGGACAAATAAACAGATTAATTGATAGACAGACAGGCAGACAGAAAAAGATAAATAGGCATGCAGATAGATAGACAGACAGGCAAACGGATAGACTAGATAGAAAGATATAGACATACAGACAGACAGACAGACAGATAGACAGATAGATAGATAGATAGATATAGGAGCAGACAGACAGAGAGAGACAGACAGATTGTGTACTATTTTCTTTCCTTTGCACCTCGGGCAGGCCTATCTGTCCTTCCTTCCCCCTTTTCCTTCCTTCTATCTTTCTATCCTCTTTTATCAAGTCAACAACCGTCTCCCTCCCCTCCTGTTCCCCACTTGCCTCCTTCCCTCCCTCTCTCTGCCTCTCTCACTTCAATCTCAAGTGTTTTCAATTTTATTCTAGAGTGGAATTAACTACCCCCGATGTCAAATTGCCGACGAAATCGATAATAATATCTTTACAAAAGAGGATATTCCAGTCTCTCGCGTCGGCTTTTGAAAAATGGAAAATTTAGCCGAGATTGATTCATTAGTTGACACGTTATAGGACGGTATAAGTATTGATCGCGGCCTGTCATGTCCTATCTCGGCTAATCGAAGCTGAGGCGCTCTGTCGATGGGCGCATTTTTCATAATTCCAACGCCGGGGAGAGATACTAGCTGAGATGGAGGCGACTGCAAGGCACTGAGAGAAAGGAGAGAGTGTATGAGGGGAAGAAAGATAGACGGGGGAGAGATGACTGGGGGAAATAAGCAGGGGGCAAAGAGTGGAAGCCCAAGAAATAGAGTGAAAAAGTGGTATGTGGTAAAAGGAAAAAAGGGGAGGGTGGAAAGGGGTTACTGGTGCCATGGAAATGGGGAATAGCAAGCACGGAGGTCGGTTGGGTGGAATGTGTTCATGGTGCAGGTACGGTCACTGGGGCGTAAATAATTAATGCATTAAGTAATTAAATACAAACGACGAGTAAACCAGATGGATGGAGATAAGAGGGAGAAGTGAGGGGGGGTTAGGAAGGACTACCAGGCCAGGAGGGAGGAAGAATGGGGTTTAATAGCGTGCGTAAAGGGCGGGAGGGTCTGAAAATTGGGAGGTCGGATGAGCGTGTGTGTGTGTGTGTGTGTGTGTGTGTGTGACAGAGAAATGTAGGGAGGGGGGTTAAATAGAAATCGAATAGCTCAGGTGTGAGTAGAGGGTGAAAAAGAGTGAAAAGGCAATGACGGTGATGGAGAAACTTTTGATTGTTGTGATGTTCGCTTGAAAAGTTATCTTTAGGCTTAAGTGTAAGGCCTTCAATCTCCTCCAACGTGTCATGCCCACACATAACCCAGACCTATTACCTAACTACCTAAAACACTGCAGCTATCGGTTCTTGCTATTAAACACCAAGAACTGTGTAATCACAATCTGGCTTCACCTTAGTTTTCTATTAGCAACAGAGAGCTAAAGCAATCGGAAGGTATTTGTTATGGATTGTCCATAGCCCCGGGCTTATTAAACCCTATATGGTGATCTTACAAAACATTTCTGCTTGAGCATATACATAGCACTCAACTGACCATGTACACTGAGCAAAAGTCTTAGGCCACCAGTGGATTAGGCATAGTGACCATATGCAATTTTTATCACCTTTTTATTAGAATAGAAATGAACTATATACAAATCTACAGTTATACCAGTTATACAAAAGTCTCACATATTTGTAATTATTTTTATTGTATCATTATCAGCATTGTCCCATTATTAGATACACTTGAATATTTACAAAAATGCGAGGGCTATACTCACTGTTCTGAGATAATGTCTATACAGTACTGTACGAAAGTATATGTACACTGTACATATGTTCACATTACTGTACATCCTTAGTCAATTTAGCTTATTTATTTATAGTATAGGATCTGTAAAACCTCTTGACTGGAGTGTAGAAAGCTTAATTATAAAACTAATACACATCTGCCAAAGTTCAATCAAATCAAAGATTGAGTATTGAAAACTGTGCTCCATAAACAAAACTTTGAGGACTCACATGCAGATACAACATCCAAAACATGGGTAGTAGTATGGAGTTGTTCCCTCCTTGTGCTCCTAACAGCGCTTAGGAGGTCTACTTTCAATGTTAGACAAGAAGCCCTGGCTCCCTTTGGGCAGTATAATGCATTTTCAAGGTGTCGAATGGAGTTGAGGTCAAAGTTCTGTCCAAGCCAGTCAAGTTCTCAGTCCACCTCCTTGGGTGGAATGCCACTGAGTGTTGCTGAAACTGAGCTAAAAAATTAGAAGGGATGTCCACAAACGTTTTGCTATATAATGTATATGCAATGAAATCAGATTCGGATTTTCCAAAAAAAAAAGGGTATTACTAGTATGGCAAACAGAAATGTGTAGCTTTGGATATGTACGCAGAGTGTTAGATTAGGAAGCATAAAGAAGGAATAAATACACAAATGCAGACATAAATATGTATTGAGATTACATGTGAAAGTGTGTTTATGTGAGACGGAGAAGGAGGGGGGTGGTGGAGGGAGGCTGATTCGGGGCGGGTGCGGGTGGTGGCGGTGGGGGGGGGGGGGTAGAGAGCCTCAGTACTTGGCAGTCTCTGAGTATCTCAGGTTCTCTCAGGCCGGGAAAAGCGGTCGATATTTAATTGTTATTGCTAGCATGGAACGCACGGAAGCGGTGCCTGTACGAAAATTTCTCATTTATTTGGTATTCTAGTGTTTTCCCCTTCTCTCTTCTTCTTCTCTTAGTTTTTGGAAGAGTACCAGATAGGTTGGTTGGGGGAATTCAGGCACTTAGAGGTGGACATTTGGGGAAAGGGGAATGGGCTGGCGACAGAAGAAGTTCTCGTCCTCAGACACATTGTATCCCTCTTAACCACTCGCACCCCCCTCCATCCACCCACTTCCACAGGAGCCCTCCCTTCAAGCCCTCCAACCTGTATCAACCCCCACCTGTCCAAAATGAAAAATCCGTCATTTTCCATCAAACGTCCAACCAAATATTATCTACACTCCATTTCGAGAGATCGAATCTTATTTAGTTCGAAGGGATTCGCCATCTGTTTTCAAATTTCATTCCTGCACCAACTTTATTTTCTCTGACTTTGGACAAAATTATAACCTGATCGATCCGAAATCTGCCCGCCGTCTACATATATTTTCCGCGCCGGAATCCTTTTTTGCACTCAGTCGCTGGTAAATTGTCTGCCACTAGGTCACGTGGCACCTCACCCAAAGTTTGCTAAGACAGTGAGCTCTTTTACCCGGTACTGGGCGCTCTTTGACCCTCTTCATCCACCAGCTCTGTTTTTACCCTGTCCCATCCCTTGGTGCTTCTGCTTATTCTCCCTATTGCCTTCTTATTCTCCTCCTCCGCGCCGGCCGGGTGCTCTGTGCGCTCTTGCGCGTGATTCGCCACGTGCACTTTTCAGTGGGAGCTTGAGCACCCTGCGCGCTCCTCACAGAGACTGAAAGACTTCGGAAGCCTGTAAGGGTAGGAGACCTTTTGTCAGCATCAGAGTTAACAGGCAACAGTGCGGTAGATCTATTTTCAGGGTTTGTTGTTACGCACCGAGATGCTTTGCGTTACTAAGATGAGGCTTGTTTTTTCCCCAATGTCATTTCCAGTCGGTGTTGGTGCAACGGACTGCGGGACATCCGAGAACAAAACTACAGAACCAATGTGAGGACGCGTCGTCAGGTAAGTTTTGCTTTCTGCTTCCAATAAACAGCCAAATGTAGTTAGCTGGTCTATGAAGGCTGCGTGGAGGAAGGTGCACTTTTATGAACTGAAACTATGCCTTTTTCGCAAGCCAGCTGGCATAACAACAGTTTTTGCTTCAAAAATTGTTTTTTTCCTCCCCAAGGGAGTTCAGATGAGTCTAAAACACTTTTGTTTATTTGATGGCTGGAGGGCGCGCAGAGGCGCGGGAGTGAAGTGAAAGGAAGTGGAGCTTGGAGGTGATGCTATCTGCACTTGTCGTGGCATTGATTGCTTGTTTGCACTTAATTACTCACTCAGAAAGGCTTCAAACATTTTTACATACTTACCATTGACGGCAGTGCTGAAGGAAAGTTCGTGGTTGCGGGTGTTTAAATACTGTAGGTTGGGCTTTCTTCTGTTCACAGTAAGAAAAACGCGTTCCTTCTTCACCAAACATGTAAAGCATGGAACAGATTGGTGCTGTCTCTGAGTTAATAACTCAAAAGTGTGTATTCATTGTTAGAAGCTGGCTTATAGAAGAGTTTGTGGACAAATTAACAGTCAGGATTGTTTTTGTGTTTGCTGAACTTCATGTTGTGTTTAATAAACGTGGCAATTTATTTTAGCCTAATGTGTAAAAGCAGAATAAAGCAGCTTTCATAGAAATAGCCCAAAACTTAGATCCTAATTAATTATTAGTCGCTATGCTCCCATGGTACTGTCACTTAACCTCATTTTTCACAGCCCGACTGAAGGGAATTTAAACACTCTCTGGTCCATATACTGCAAAAGCATGCTTAATTACCCGCAATTAAATGGCTGTGCTAATGAGAAAACGACAGTGACATAGGCAAGAGAACATGAACTTGATCTATCTAGAGGTACGGCCATGTCAATCCTTTAGAGTTTAAGATTCAGAACTTTCTTGGCAGTAACCTGTATTACTCTTGGTATATGTTACACTTAGGATACAAAATGTGTGTTTAGTGAATTCTACCGACACAGTAGAGATAGTACAGCAGACTCTGATTTTAAAGACATTGTAAGGAACAAATGTGAATTTGATTTGATTGGGCTGTAAATCAGGCAAAAGTCTGTACAAGGGTGATCATGAAAACAAATAAATTCTTCTTTTTGGTGTGTAATGAAAACAGATATGAAGGATCGCAAATGCATTTTAGAATAAATACAAAATACATAATTAAATTACCAAGAGACCGAGGCAATCTCTTACCGAACAGAATATCGAATACATTTTAAAGACATTTTGAAGACAGGCTTTTATTTCTACTGTACCGAACATATGAACTGGACATTACATTGAATCGTTGAAGCTGAATTCATGCTGGAGTGAGAGGCCAACTTGAACAACACGAGTCGGTTAGAGATAATTGTAAACAGTGCTAGTAATAACACCAGGTCCAACAGTGATAACAATTAGATTTGATTTCATTTGAGGATGCCTGCACAGCTGCTCCCCCTGCCCTCCTTTTGTGCCCCTAACCCCTTCTTGGAGACCATACTACGCCCCCACCCCCCCATGGGGCCCGTCTCCCCCTCAGATTAAAGTGGGTGTGTTAATTCGGTGGTGTAGCGATCGAAGAGCTCTGGCAACAATGGGAAATGGGCTATTGATCAGACCTGCTCAGATTAAGACTGGGGACTGGAGCTCTTTCTCGCTCTCTTTACCTCTCTTTTGCTCTCCATTTCCCATTTCTCTCGTTGGTCTCTTGCCATTTCACTGCTCGTTCACTGCACTGCTCTCTTCATCTCCTTTTATTTATCTATCCATCGCACTCTATCTCACTCGTTCACACACACAGAAACATGCACATACACACTGGCCTCCTTTCGAGCCACGTAAAGTCACGGCTACTCATTTATGACTTGTCTATCTTGCCTCTTTGTAGTATTGGGACGTGAACATATAACTATCTTTTTAAACTCTAAACCCAGTGCATTTTATTCCTGTTATCTAATTAACACACAAAATACGTACTGGATCATTTCTTATTAAAAGCATGACGCAGTGGCAGCTTTTCAGAACTAAGGTCTGAACTCACAGCCTTTCAATGTGCAATGAGATTAGGTTAGAACCAGCATGCTGTGATATAACCTCTAATGAACCATTATACGCTTATTGCTGAGATGTTTGTCCTTCTTAAGATCCCACCTTTAAAGCCGTTACGTTAAAACCAGTGTCCGGTGAGGTGATTAACGCTAACAGTGTGCTGCTCTGTAATGTTGTGCTGGGATACCTGCATCCTGCCATTCTTGTGGATGATTCTTTGAAGATGACTCGTACCATCTAACTAAACATTGTTTCAGACCAAGTGCACCCCTTCATGGCAAATGTATTGCCTAATGGTACTGGCTTCTGTCAGCAGAATAATGAGCCATGCCGCACTGTAAAAAGTGTAAATAGAAATACACCTAGCGATGATAATTCCACTAAATCAAAGTCCTATTTACACTAACTCTATCTTTAACTATAGCATGATTTAATAGGCGGGCTTAGTGCAAATAGCCAGGCTGTTTGGTTAGTGACATTACCAACTAGATGCTCTATGTAATTTAACAGAACACAGAAAACGGCAACCGATCATCTATATTATATTTAATTCAGCATATTTATCTAGGGTTAGAGTTAGAATCAGTTTAATTTGCTAAATATGCTTACAGTTGCAAGGAATGTATAGCTGGCTGATGGTATCTCCAATAATAAAATAATATACAGTAATACATAAAGTACATGTAATCACCAGTAATGAGTCTCCATATGTCATGAGTTACAGTACATATATACGTACTGTAATGCTAAACAGTACAGAACACTGTACAGTACAGTTTTTATGGAAATAGGTCCGATATTTGTGATGAATGTGATGGAAATCATTTAAAATCGAATGGCATTTAGGTCGTATTTACGCAGGGATATGGGCAGTTCTAAAGGGTTCACAAACTTTCAAGCACTGCTGTAAACCTAAGGAAAAAATGGACTTCACATGTTATTAAAAAAGACACATTTGGCTGTAGTAATGGCTGCTGTCAGTAATATTGTTTAACATAAATGCATGTTTAAATTATCCACACATCCCATACAGGTCACAGTGTTCCATACACATGGTGTTACATTTGATAGTGATCCGTCTCACACCATTTTGAACTTGATGCCAAATGTGGCTGTATGGAACACTGTTAGCTTGATGTGTATCTGTTTGTAGTGCTAAATGCTAACACTGCATTTGTCTTCTCTAGCTTGTGAGCAGTGTCTCTCAGCATGCGGGCAGCCAGCACACTAGCTATGTATCTCCGTTATTCTCTGTTAGAACTGTGAAGATATTAGCTGAATTTAAATCTGTATAACCTACTTTCACTTAATAAAGTAATAGCAACTCAAGTCAGATTTATTTATTTACCATGCAGAGTTGTCTCAAATTAAATTATCTTATAAGGTCAATCCCAAATTTAGCAAGCCTAAGGAGGCAGTGGCAAGGAAAAACTCCCTAAACCCTTTAAGGAAGAAACCTTGGGATGACTCGACCCGCTCAGTCCAGCACTGGGTTATGGAACTAGAGTAGTGGTCAAGGTCGAGATCAGGCGTGAGCAAGACAAAACCATATCATACAAAAATAAAAGAAGAAATCTGAAAAAGTTTGGTTAAAATTCAGTTTGAAAAGATTTCCCTTCATTTTACATGATATATTAATACATATTATTATATTTCATTCTATATTTTGCAAAACATAATATATAGCCTAAAATGATTATTAATTATTATTATTATATTAGAGTTTTATCTAAATTTATGCAACAAACCTTTTGGAAACAAATCGTAGTGATGATTCCTTCTTTTCTCCAACATGATCAGATAATCACACAAAGCTATCTGAGTACAGCCGACGTCATCCAGTCGGTCCCTTTATATTATTAACTGTGAAAACACAACATAATATATAACAATAAATATAAAACGAGGAGATAACATCCACAATTGAAAATATCCTCATTTTATCTTAATTGATTGGATACTGAATGAGAAAAGCAGGAACTTTTTTCCCTGTTAGCCAATCTGACTAGAGATTTTATTGAGGCATGTAGAGAAAAGACTGATTTATTCTATTTATTTATGTATACTGTTGATATTTCAATAATAATAGAACATTATTCAGGCATGGGTAATTAATATTACCTCAGACAAACTTGTTGCACTCGGCTGGTCTCGACAAAATCCACCTTACCCCGAGAGTGAGACAAGACCGAGTCCAAATGAAGATGAAACCAAGACAAGATCAGTAAGTCTAGAAGACTAGTGGTTATTACTTATTATTTATTGTGAACAGGCCAAAATAAAGTACATGAATGCCACATGGGGAAGATCATCACTTGATCATGTAAGCGTTCTGATATAGCAGAAATGAGAAATGTTTGACAAGTTTCATTTATTCCCCATCTTGTCAGTATCTTCTTTATATAGCGAGGTCCTGTGTCACCATACACCACTGAATTCCATAGATCTACCTCATGGATTATTACGTAGCTGACTCGAGATCAATTAAGCACTTTACATTTGTTAGGCTCAGTGATTGTGAAGGTGGCCAAAGTTGTTATTGTTGTGCTTTAAGACCTTTCCCGAGATCTCTCACCCAACAAAACCACCTGCACTCAGATAGACAAACAAACGCTGTAATGGTTTTCCCAAATTTGTTGCTGTTTGTGATGATGATACAATATGGTTAATTTAAAAATGTTTGATTGATTGAGAATGAGAATGATATAAGTGTTTTGCAATACTGTTAGGTCTATGGAAAACATTAAGATTTACAAAAGATTTACAGCGAAGACCAAACGTCTGAGATGACTAGTGAAAAGTATCGTTCGGATTTTAAAGCTTTTGCAACAGGATAAAGAGAAAAACCACACCTCAGAAATTTGCATCAACTACTTGAAGACCAAAGAATAACAAGGCATGCTGACTCATGAATGTCACAAAGCTTCCTGCCCATTAAACCCAATCAAACATTTAAAAGAGATAAAAGTCAAATATTCAATAATATTACAAGATGCCGTTTGGAATGTCACAAAATCAGAGTGGTAGTTATGTGGATCATCCTGCCAGCTCGAGTACACACTGTCATTAGAGATACTAGTCAACTATGATACTACTAAATGCGATTTAAAAGTAAAAGCGAGTTTACTCAAATGGATTTGCTGATTATATGATTTGTATTGAAAAGCATTGTTATGGATTTGAAATAGTGCAAAGCATTTACACATGGTTTCACACTTTTGGCACTCAATGTGTATGGAGAAACAGAAAGTGGAAAATAGGTATAAAAATGCATAGTTGAAACTAAACACAAAAGTTAATTTAGTCTAAACTGAATTCATTTTTTTTAAAAACATCTGAGAACATCTCCAGACCACATTTGTTAAATGTAAGTAAAACACAAGATATAATCTATTTTTTTCATTTAATGGACTTTTTTTTTTTCATTCGAACTACAAATGAATCTGGTCCTCACAATGATATGTAAACCACACACACACACACACACACACACACACACACACACACACACACACACACACACACACACACACACACACA
>JAUZST010000362.1:102101-119861 GCA_034779995.1 Parotocinclus haroldoi
AACCCAGACTCCATAGAGCCTAACCCTAATCCAGACTCCATAGAGCCTAACCCTAACCCTAACCCAGACTCCATAGAACCTAACCCTAACCCAGACTCCATAGAGCCTAACCCTAATCCAGACTCCATAGAGCCTAACCCTAACCCTAACCCAGACTCCATAGAGCCTAACCCTAATCCAGACTCCATAGAGCCTAACCCTAACCCTAACCCTAATCCAGACTCCATAGAGCCTAACCCTAACCCTAACCCAGACTCCATAGAGCCTAACCCTAACCCAGACTCCATAGAGCCTAACCCTAACCCAGACTCCATAGAGCCTAACCCTAACCCTAATCCAGACTCCATAGAGCCTAACCCTAACCCTAACCCAGACTCCATAGAGACTAACCCTAACCCTAACCCAGACTCCATAGAGCCTAACCCTAACCCAGACTCCATAGAGACTAACCCTAACCCTAACCCTAATCCAGACTCCATAGAGCCTAACCCTAACCCTAACCCAGACTCCATAGAACCTAACCCTAACCCTAACCCAGACTCCATAGAACCTAACCCTAACCCTAACCCAGACTCCATAGAGCCTAACCCTAACCCAAACCCTAACCCAGACTCCATAGAGCCTAACCCTAACCCAAACCCTAACTCATCACATTCTGTGAAACAGGACGTTGACCAAAACGGAGCTGAATTTCAGCTCATGCTGACTATAGGGTATGGATAGCATATACATTTACACTTCATAACAGACCCCCTTGATAGTGTGGAGTTTGGACCAACTTTGGCCTTTAGAACAGCCTTCATTCCGTGTTGCATAAATTAAACAAAGTTCTAAAATATTTCAGAGTTCCTGGTTTAAATCCAGGATGTGGCTTACAATGTGAAGCTTATGCATTTTGTTAGAGTCTGTTCAGAGTGCCTGTGCCCAATGAATTCCCAGTTATCTTCAGGAGCATTCCCCGTGAACCCCGACTAGAATGTTTTGCATCGCATTGCATAATGTGTTGAAAAATAACACAGTGGAAAATCAGAAGCGATGTGCAAATGTAGAAAATGTAGCAAAAGGCATGGGATAAATATGCCGGGATGGTGGAATGATGTTATTATGAAACATTAATAAGCACTAGTACACTCATCTATCATTTTATTATGTACGCCTCTTTGTTTCTACACTCATTGTCCATTCTAACAGTTCCTCTTACCATATAGACACACTTTGTAAGTTACAGACTGGAGTCCATGTGTTTCTCACAATACTTCCTTAGCCCACTTTACTCTGTTCTCTAATGGTCAGGGCCACAAATCAGAAATTATTTGGTGGTGGACCATTCTCAGCGCTGCAGTGATGCGGTTTTACTGGTCCGAGTGGATCAGACACAACAGTGCTGCTTTTTTGAATGCTGACCATTAGAGAACATAGAAAAGTAGAATAACAAAGTAAGTAGATAAACAGATGGACTACAGTCTGCAATAATTAAAAAGTGCTTCTATATGTTAAGTGAAACTGACCAAAGGAAGCGATTGTAATAAAGTCATCATATGATACACAGTAATCTCAACATTATAAAGCAGCCTGCTTGCATCTCTCTGTGCTTTTGTCTGATTTACAGAAGGAATAGTGGTCTGTAGTTTGGACCACTGCTTGTTTAACTCCTCGACTGTGTACTGTGGCAAAACTACATATGCCAGAAGAAGGAGTTCATCTTCACAGGTTGAGACAGATTTGAAATTTGATATGTTTCAGGCTTTTGCTACAGGAGCCTAATGATGATGAACTGGGATTTTTTTTCTGGCCATCTCCACATTCAGTCTTTGCATTTGGTCTGACATGTCCTCAACCCTTTCTCAGCCAAACCTCCCTCCTACTCCTTCTCTTCATCACTTCTAACAAACAGCGCACCAGCCAGTCTCTCTGTTCTTCGACCCTGGGGCTGTGCAGTGGAGTGTCAGAGCAGACAAGAGAGGGAAAGAGAGGCATATATAGATGGAGAGGGAGCATGAGGAAGGAAGAGTGGGAGAGAGAGAGAGAGATGTTTTGATAGATTTCAGATAGCATGTGTAGACAATGTTAAGTCCCCTTTCAGGGCCATTCCAAAAGATAAAGTTTCTACACATATTGCAAGTGTATTTCATGTGCTAGGAGTGGCTGAAAGAAGCTAGAGCGCTCTAGGTTTTAGGGTTTTTCTCAGAACTGGGTTTACCTTCCATCTCACAAGACACCTAGTGAAGACTCACCCATGTGTCACACGTTTTGGTCATGTCTTACTCACTTTCAGTCTTCCTGTTCCCCTGCGGTTGATTTTGATTTGAGTTATTGCAGTAACATTGAGCATCAAATGAAACAAATAGAGCGTTCTGTAAAGCAGCATTTACATGTAAAAGGACAGGTATGCACCGCATTACACTCTACTGTTACCATATTGTTGTCCGCTTTCAAGACTGCGATTCTGTTTTCTGTCAGCAGGTCTCAGCTTGTACTAGTCTGTCATTCAGGCATAAATTAGATGTATATAAAACACATTTTTATTTCCTTAAAAAATTCTCATGACCTCAGTTGTTAAAGAGAACGGATGTTGATATTTCAAATGCCTGTAGTTCAGTGGGAATGTACTAAACTACAAAATAATATAAAGAACATTGAAAGTTTATGTCTAAATCAATTGGACATTTATCAGTAAATCCTAGAGCACTACATTACACTAGCATTTACAGTCACTCTGATTACTGGACTAAATAATAATACAAGAAAACAGCTTTCATAAGTTACATTACCTGTGCTAAATAGAACTAAAAACTGATAGATAGATCTTCTGTACCTGTGTAATTACCAATTACAAACGAGTTTTGATCATTTTCTAAAAAAGCATTCTCAATACAGATTTTATCAGGAAGTTAAGTTATGCTTTACTATATATATATATATATATATATATATATATATATATCCGCTGTCACCCTAGGCTTGCTCATTTAGGGCTTTAGGCCTAGTAATAGAAAATTATAAGCTGCTTTAAGACAATGCTTCATTGTAAAATGTGCTATGGAAATAAATCTGATTTGGATTCCACACTTGTTGCTGTGTTCGCCACAGTTAAAAAAAAAAAACAGAACTATTTTACTCATCAGCATAAACCGTTACTCATTTTTCACTGCTAATAAGCGTAGGCATATCTGTGTGTGCTCTTTTCTGTGTGAATGTGTTTCTGTGTGTGCTTACTTTGCTGTGTATCTCCATAACTAGAAGTGTGTATGGATATGTATTCCCTGGGCTGCTAGTTATAATGTTTCTGGGGGTGATGGGAGGAACTTGAAAGCCCTGTGCTGCCCAAATCAAAACTAACAAGGAAATGATGGGAGCTCCTTTATCTTTTCACCTGCCTAGGGGTAGAGGGAGGGGGGCTTGTGAGAAAGGTTGATCGGGCAAAAAGAGAGAGATGGGGGAGGATTGGTTTCCTCTTTGATTTGTAAAAAATGCATTACCTCCTAAATCAAACAGAAAATTACTCTGTGGAAGAGAGAGAGTGTGAGCAAGAGTACGAGAGAGAGAGAGAGAGAGAGAGAGAGAGAGAGAGAGAGAAAGTGAGGTGTGTGAAGCCTTGATCTTCTGATCCTCGGTCATGACACCAGTTGGGGCTCTGGTTCTGGGTGTAAGATTGATCTTTGGCTTTGACCCAGACCTCAGTCTCAATAGTACTAAGTAATAGCATTTTACAACAGCCTGTTTGTGAGTATTTATAGCTATAAAGGGAAGCTTTGCAGATTTACAGCCTTTTTATACATGATTTTGTTGTTCACATTAGTCAGACACTCTTACCCAGAGCAGCTTCCAGTCTTATGTCATGCTATTTAAACAGGCAAGGGTTAAAGGCTTGGTGGTGCTGGGACTGGCTCTACAACCATCAGCCAAAAAATCTGTTATCAGAACAGCTTCAAGGCACTAATTTTACAAACAGTAAACAGAATGTGCAGCTATTTCTGTGACTGTCTCTACAAACACCTACAAAAAACTTATTTAAAACTTTGATGTTAACTTTTATTTCAGTATTTTCTCAGTGTGCCTAAAACGTCTGCACTGTATCTTATGTCAAATGCTGTCCCAAGGAAAAGTTTTATTACCAAACATTATGTGACTTTACATTCATACTTTGGCCTTTTTTATCAGAAACATCTTCCTGTTTCTGCACACATTGTCCATTTGATCATGACTGTACTCCATCTGTTTCTCTACATACTTTGTTTGTCCCCTTTACTCTGTTCCCTAATGGTCAGGACCCCCACAGGACCAGTACAGAGAAGGTCCTATCTGGGTGATGGACCATTTTCAGCACTGCACTGACACTGGGGTGGTGATGCTGCTGTGTTAGTGTGTGTTGTACTGGTAGGAGTAGTTCACACTGTAGTGCTGCTGGGGTTTTATACCACCCCTGTGCTAGACTCAAAATAATCCACCAACCAAAGATGTCCATCCACCAGCATCGTGTAAGGCACTGATGAGCAATTAAAGGATGACTAACACAAACTGTTCCTGACCTTACCGCTACAAGGTGAAGCAATATTATTAGATGTAAACACAGCATTCACACACACCTGTTCTTTCTATATATTCAGTATAATCAGTATATTAGAGATGTGGGTGTGGTCAAGATGACCTGCTGTGGTTTAACCTGAGCATCAGAATTCTGAAGAAATTGATTGAAGTGAATTATGGAATGGTGTAATGGTGTGGGATATTTCCTTAGGACTTTGGACCCCTTTATACTAACGAGCATAATTTAAACTTCATTTGTTCCATGTGCATCCCTTTATGACCACATAGTATCATCTTCTGGTACACACCAACTCAAATTATCTCAAACTGGTTTCTTGAACATGGTAAGGAGGTCACTATATCTAAATCTATGCCAAGGGCAAAATGGGGTTCAAATTTGGGTTGTGTTTTGGTAACTATGTTGATAAGGTAGGTATCAACTTCAACTTTTGAGATAAAAATTATGTTTGTGGGAAACTGTGTTTATTTCATGTTTTAGATTCAATTAATTAGCAACTGGTTAATAAGTTAGTATGTGTGGACAATGGGGGATGAATCCCAAAAGAGAAAACAGAAAAGATGGAGAAGATGGAGAAGAAACTGGACAGTTGTATGGCTAAAGCAGGCTCTCTCTCTCTCTCTGTCTCTCTATATCTTTGTGTGTGTGTGTGTGTGTGTGTGTGTGTGTGTGTGTGTGTGTGTGTGTGTGTTAGTGAGCACATGTTAGTGAGTGAAAGAGAAGTGCCTGGAGTTAGCAATAATAATTTATACAAACACACCTTAATAATTCACGTTCCATTTCAATGCTGGAGGGAAGATCCAAAATTCACAGAGCATAATTAAATAGAGTAGTAGGCGAGGGGGAGAGAAGGAGTGAGCAAGTGAGAGAGAGAGAGAGAGAGAGAGAGAGAGAGCAGCATTAAACATACTAAGATGTACAGTACTTATGTTTCCAAGCTTTAGCAAGCTAATGTTTGCGACATTTGTTACATCGCTTCTGGTTGATCCGAGTTTCTTATGTTCTTAATGAACAGTTTTTCCCTTTGTATAGTAAAGTCTGATGATTTAAAAAGTTTTTTTTTAAAAATACCTCACAGGTTTTGCCCTACTTCACAGCTGCAGACACGTGGGTCACATGAGAGTCTTGTTTAGAGGACTATGTCTTCTCTTTGTAAAAAATGCGCAGTGATCTTACACAAGTCTACCGAGGTGGCCTTCAGCAAGAATATTTAAAGAAACCGAGAGCCAAGTTTTTCCAAAGCCACTGAAATGGCATGTCATGATAGATAATAATATATGGCTGCACTAATAGACTTAGGCCTCTGTTAAATTTGTTATTTTAGCAATAGTAGTGAATATATTTAACATATTGTTGACCCAGATATTTTAATTTTTTTATTTGTTTCTCTATAATCCTCTTCCATTGATCTTCATTCCAGTCATTGTGAGCTTGGCCTTTTCACCCTGTTCTCCGATGGTAAAATGTTTTTGCTTGGCTACCCCTAAAAAAAGACCATTCCTTTGTAGAAGTTGTAGAAGTGTTGACTTGGCAACCCGCTGAAGCCGCCAGATGCTTCTATTGCTAAAGTGTAAGGATTTCACACTAAATGCTAGCTGCTTTAGCCTATGGAAGCTTTTTGTGCTGTAAAATAAATATCTAGAGTCATTATGCCTTGGGTAAAACAACCTTAATGGTGGCCTGAGACTTTTGCACAGTACTGCATGTCTGGCTGAAATTAAAGCCACTATGAAATTGTTCAGTATTGAATGACGAATTTGTGATAATGATGTACCACGTCTAATTTCTTGACCATGTGCTTATCACCTAATATCATTGTGTCTGTCTAGGTGCAGTTGAAGCATGGACTGTAACTGTGTTAGTGACCTGCTGCTTACTCCACCTGTGTCGGCCCTATGGACGCCAGGTACGATATAAACTCTGACTAACAGGAATTTGTATGTTGTTCATTTTTTAGGGTCCAAAACCATACCCTATTATTATAGTCGAGACTGCTCGAGTCCAAGTTAGAACCAAGACTTTTACATTTGTTTTATTTATATAAGAATAAAATGGAAAAAACGACTTCATTAGTAATTCACATTACATTCATTATCATTCATTATACACAACACATATTAATGAATAATATTATATTTCATCAAATATCATGTTGAATTTTGTATATTATATTATTACTTTATGATAGTCTGAGTCGAATTGAGGAAGTGTAAGTTTTGGAAGCAGATTGATACCAGGTAAAAGTGTTACCCTTTTACTCTCAATAAAAGGTTAAGCAAAGTGAAGTGTCTATTCTGTCGATTTATATCAAATATGAACACATATTAATAATAATTACAGATTTTGAATGAAATAAGTGGGCAAAATCCACACCTGAAACCTTAAAATCAGATTATTCAAAATAAAACGCGGGCATTGATTGGATACTGAATACTGAGCAGGAACTTTTTTTTTCCTGTTAGCCAATCTGATTTATTTAGGCATGTAGAGAAATGTCTGATTTATCCTGTTTGAATGGATTGTTGAGATTCAACATTATATTAAAAAAAGTTTATAATTCATGTCATCTCAGACAGACGGATTGGACTTGGCTGGTCTCAAAAATGACTATCTTGAGACCGAGACAAGACCGCTTGTTTATGTTCTAGACACTACAACACTACAATCCATTATCACTCACTGCTTTCACTTAGTTAACACAGTTGAATAAGACAGAATCACTTATTACTGTATGCTCTCTCTTAGGCCTAATTCTGACTGCTTTGTACCCAAACCCTTAGTGCACGAGCCATTAAGACACTGAAAGAGCATTAAAAAAGTGTAGTTTAAATTTCTTTCCCTTGCTTTCTTCAGGCTTTGCCTTTCCTGACTGGGCCTATAAGCCTGAGTCTAGCCCTGGCTCCAGGCAGATCCAGCTCTGGCATTTCATCCTTGAGTTGCTGCAGAAGGAAGAGTACCAGGGGGTAATTGCCTGGCAGGGAGACTATGGAGAATTTGTGATCAAAGACCCAGATGAGGTGGCGAGACTGTGGGGTATTCGCAAATGCAAACCTCACATGAACTACGACAAGCTTAGCCGTGCACTAAGGTGGGTCATTTTTTAAGCAGTTTTTGTATATGTACATAAGTCCATTTTAATAGGTTTATTTTAATTCGTTTTGATTTCCAGTTATATGATTTACTGTATATCAGTGAGTGGGAGCTAAAGTAGGGGAAACATATATATTCACATTTGGTATCGCTGAGGATTTTATAAGCATACTGGAAATTCAAATTCATACTGGGAGTCAAACGAGTATTTTTTAACCATAATTACCCCCACCCCAGAGATAAATATACTTTCAACTGAAATACCCCCCAGACAAATAAACCCTAAGCAAAAATGCCCTGCATGGAACTATTAAGCATTAACAATAAATAATACCATAAAAAATACATCATCCACAGAAACATTCACTTTAAACACAAATACCTCACACTGACACATAAAATATAACAATAAATAACTCCCATAAACACTTTAACCATAATTTCCCCCCACATTCCAACACTCACTCATTCACTTCCTATGCCTGCTTAATCCAGTTTTGGGGGAACCAGGCACAGGGCACAAGGCAGGAACCAAATCTAATGTTCAGAGGTACATAGAGAAGCAAATGGGACAGTTTAGAGGTCTAACACACGTGTCTGAAATGTGGGTGGAAACCGGAGTACCTAGAGGAAACCCAGGCAGACTGAAGGAGCATGAATCACCACACAGGCCGGGCTTGAACCTGTGTCCCTGAAGGCAGCATCGCTAAGCACTGCACCACTGTGCTGCCCACGGTCATATACCCTTTAAACCATGAATTCCCTCTACAACAAAATGCTGCACAACCTAACACCCCACCAGGACCCTCTTTAACACTAAACAGAGCTCACAGCCTGTTGCCCCTCCCCCAATAATAACCCCAAAGCCAAATGATCCAACCCTTAACTACCCCCCACAGTTAAATCTTCTTCAACTGCTAAATCCCACAAAACCAAATGCACCGAATACTCAGTCCTAAAAAAAATCCCAACCAGCTTAATCTATGTCCAAACTAAACCCATCCCAAAGATAATCCTTAAATCGGACAGGCCATCTTTGAAGATAGTCTCAAAAACTTTCATAAATAATAATAGCAAATATGATGATAATAATAATAATAATAATACAAAGAAAAATAAATAAGAAGAAAATAAGAAGAAGAACAACCACATCAGCAATAGTAATAACAACAAAGGACAAAATGATGATAAAAAAATAATAATATTATTATTAATGATAATAATAAAAACAACAACAACAACAGCAAAGTAAAACACCAATAATAAAATACTATACTAACAATAACAGTAATAATTATACTACAATAACATCTACAATAGCAAAGAAGATTAATAATAATAACAATGTGAGAACAACAAAACAACAATAAAAACACAAATTTAACCATAATAGAAACAACAATAATAATGGCATCAACAATATTATTAACAAACAATCATTATAATAACAACAACATTAATAATAATAGTAACAAAAGCAACAATGATCATAATTATTACTGTTATTATTGTATTATACAGTTTCCATGAACTCTTACTGTGACAATCATTTACAAGTATAAAAAACATAAAAGAAAGAAATGCAAAATGATTGAATGTAATTATAGATGTAGCATAGTTATAAACATTTCACAAAATCATTATGTTGGTATGTATCATATGTATCCCAGTCACAACAGCGCCTTTTTTGCTGTTTATTACCAATATTATTCTTGCATATTTACGTTCTCTGTATTATTCCCCCCCCCTTTGCCCTGTCATTAATTGATGCTTTAGCTCCTTGCAAATTGTTATAAATTGGGGCTGGCCATAATTGGCCTCGTTGATTTAGCTGGTCCTAATTGCTCAATTAATGCAATGCAAGCAAAAGTGTACAAATCAGTGGTGTGGCAGGTTGTATTATGTGTACTTGTGTAGGGTGCTGAGTTGAATAGAAGGAAATCGAGCGTAAAAATGCTTTGAAAATGAACGGCATGCCTAATGGGCATTCTGAAATTTTGTTAATTAGCTAAGACCTTGTATCGGTGTGACACAAGCTCACAACATCATAACACTATTATATTACAGGGTGCAATAGAAATGTATCATTATAGCACTTTTAATGACACAGAGAAGTAATCGTTATCTTCAGAGAGCAAGACAAAGTTTGTAGTGCCAAAAAAAAATCTCCCTAAATAATTTCTGTATTTATTGGTTTATCATTTAATCCGGTCACACACTGGTCACAGTCAGTCTGCTAATGTAAAAGGTGAGCATGTAACTTACCCAGGAAAAAAATGTACTGGGAGATTTTATCATCACTGGGCTGGTTGGGGGCCGCTGTTGCATTGGACCTCCTCGTTTTTACACTTCTTGTCCATTAGATCAGTTCTACTTACCATATAGAAGCAATTTGTAGTGTTTCTGGAGATGGTTCACTATGTGTGTGTGTGCGTGTGCGTGGTGCTTTGTTCACTTTCACAATTGTTATTTCTTCTTGCCTTTTTTATTTCATGTCTGCAGGTACTATTATAACAAGCGCATTTTGCACAAGACTAAGGGAAAGCGTTTTACCTACAAATTCAACTTCAGTAAGGTGGTGTTGGTGAACTATCCGTTACTGGACATGGCCAGCTCTCCTTTCCTTCTGGCCCAGAACCACTTTAGTGGAGGGGCAGCTACAGCCGACTGCAACCCGATGACCCCAGAGGTAAGACAGAACGGTGATTTGATTTTAAAGCTGCATTAGCATGTATATGTAAAGGGTAAAAGTCATAGGTATGATAAAGAGTAATTTATCAAAACCAAGTCAGCTCCACTCTTTTTAAGGTACAGGGGACACGCCTGGTAACAAACTCAGAGCAGGACCACACTATGGAGCAACTGGAGATGTCCAGTAATGTAGAATACTTAGGAAGTCATTAGTTGTGTTTGTTAGTTAGCTAGCTTGTGTTAGCAATGATATAATGGCCAGGTTAAAGGACTTTTAGCTAAGGTGGTAGCGGTCTAATACAGTAGCTCATCCTAACAAGGAAGCTCCAAGTCCAGGTGGTGCCTTCCAGCAACAGAATTTAAATAACACTGCAAAAAATCACACGTGGGAAGATCTAACCGACACAAACCATAGACGAATCCAGAATGACAATTAATGACAGTTAATCATAATTTCGAAGGCAGACCTTGACATTGTTCCTGCGTCTCTTCATTCATATATTTCGACATTTGGCTAGAGTATAAAAGCACATCAAAGATAAAATCACCCTGTGATGTCTGGGAAGCTGGGTCATTAAGCCATAAACTGTCATATTGTCTTTGTCTGCCAATGTGCAATCAAAGAAATGTAGGGAAGGATGAATCGAGACGGCCTGGCTGCCAAGACTTCATAAAATTACACCAGAGCTTTTGCTCTCTCCCAGTAAAACTCTGTGAAATACTCTGAATTCCCTCTCTCACACTCTCACACACACACACACACACACACACACACACACACACACATACAGTCTGTTTATGCTGGCCCAGCCCATGCCCTGGCAGGGCAACCTTGTGGTGTGAGTTTGACGTCACAACCAGTTCAATTAAATTCCTTTAATGATTAGTGCATTTCTTTCCTCTACATATAAGATAGCCCAGCTCCTTTGCACTTTGTGCCGCTGTCTTGGCTTACATCTGTAATTTAACACTTCATATTTTAGCAGGGAAAAGCTCCACCAAGAACGCTAATACTGCTAAAAACAAAATGATCCATGTCACACTGTTTGGTAGCCTTATTCCTTATTATTTGTTACGAGTTTTTTTACTTCATTGTCTGAGGAATTAAAGGTTCCGGAGTTCAGAACATAACACATAACAGCCAATGATCTGTTTTACAATGTCATGTGACTCACCATGCTAGAAACTGTGCTTGACTGCCTAATTGCACCATAATACAGAAAATAGAAACTATTTTATGTGCCAAACGATAGGGGTTTGCTAACAGCAATAAACCAAAGTGCTGAAACGTCACAGAAAAAGTGACGTTTGTTGTTTTGTTAGGCAATGCTCCTAATTTTGCATGTAGATCGATAGTATACTTGTTTACTAGTTTACTGGCATGTTTGTACATGGCTGGTGTTCTGGTAAGAGCCAGCGTTATTTAAAACAATTGTTTTTTTAAATGATTATAAGGAGTACATTTGTTTGTCTGTGTGCCATTTGTATGTTTTACTGACAAAGGTCAGAGATAGTGTCATCATTTTTTTGCCCCCATGCTCGCTTCCTATTGGCCGATAAACAGGTTTACTTAGTGTGCTCTTGTGTGGCATTTTAGCAAAGTTCAGCTGCGGCTGGTGTGTACAGTTTGTTATAATTGAGTATCTTGTCAGGTTGTGTTCAGACTGCAGTCACACAAACCGCCCACTGACCTAATTCTGAAATGCAGCGAGTGGATAGGGAGTTGTACATTTGCGATGTTGGGCAGCATACAGTGATCTGCGTTCTTTTTTATCGGTTTCTAATATATTTTAGATATATTTTATATATTTTAGTGGTTTCTGACAGAGGTCAAACTGATTAACCTTTTCTAATACACTTTGTTTTAAGAGGTGCAGGCTAGAAAGTTGACAAAACGACTTGTTGGGGAGGTGCAAGTACAAAGAGAGCTGTCAAAACAACCTGTTCAACTTTTGATGGTTTGTCCATCAAGGTATGCTTCATGTTATGAACTTGTTAGCAGTTCTCTACATACTTAAGCCCATATAATTGGGTTTATTCCCACCACACAGTGCCTGTTTAAGTGTTTTTACACTGCTGTGTTTGAATGTAACTGTGCATGTGATCATATTCAGCAATTCGACCAGCCTTTACAAAGTGATTTTCACTTCACGTTTGCAGTTGGGAAAATGTTCAGCTCTTCCCTGCTGTGCTGCAATGGAAACAAGGGTCTGGTTGTCAGTATGAACATATTCCTCTTTCTGTTTTAAACTGCTGAATTTTACTGCATGCTAAGTTTATTATTTTGTGAGCTGTAGTGAAATATTGTGGAATGACTTGTCAAAACTGGCAGGGTTGCGGTTACTATGGCAGCCTTCAGCGTTACATCCCAGTCACCCTGTAATTCTGCATAATGCCCCCCCCTCTAATTGCCACTATATTTGCAAAACAGTGTTACTCTTCTTTTGTGTCTGTGTGAAAAGCCACTGGATCCAGACTCAGACATGTTCATAAATAAACGTGCCACTGGTTCTGCACTACAGTAATGGCTGCTGTGTGTTTATGTTCCAGTCCAGCAGAGGCCTCTGTGTCCATCTGTGCTTTCTCTGTTTCTCTCACACTAGATTTCCCTTTCTCTAGCCATCTCTTTTCCTGGTCTCAGGTGTGCCCAATATGTGTTTGTGGTTACCAGTGAGGTCTGTATCTCTGCTATGTCTCTATAAGCCATATGTTTAGAGCTCTGGATGAATCCTAGCATCTGGATCTTGCTCTCAGTAGGTCCTAATTGTGTAATGGTCTTTCCAATTGATTTATGGAACACTTTAGGGCTGATAATGCAATAAACTTTATGACGAAACTTATTTTGTAAACCTGTAAGTAAAGAATGTACGATGCGCATGCATTATGCTGTGTAATCTTCGGCCAATAACAGCAATTGTGGTCATGTCACAACTCTGCTAAACATTACGTAGTAACCATAATTAAGCCTTATAGACTTAGACAGATGGAACCTGTTAGTCCTGATCTCAAATGATTACGTATAAGTAGTCCAAATAATTGATCTCCCTCCCATTGTATGTATAACTGTATGCCTTGCTTGTGTGACCGTCTGTGAGTCTGTGTCTGTGTGGCCATAGACGGCTTCCACTGTCTGATTCCAGTCCATGCAGAAGCTTAATTGTGTGGCTATAATCTGTGGTCTGAGAACAGGCTTAAGCCATCATGGCCTTGCCTCGATCATCAGTGTAAAAACACAGGCGTACTTGGCTAATCAGAGAACAATGAGAACTGCTTTTTGGTTTCTTGGTCCCTCCTCCATCAGTTTGCCTCATGTTCACTGACCGAGTGCTTATTCAAACAGGGAATAGTCAGATGACTGTTTATTGACTTTTTCCTCAATGTGGTCTTTTCTTGTCCAGCTTTGTAAATTGGGAGCCAAGTCATTAAAAACTAATGAACACACATTAACATAGAGCTGGATTTTTTGCCACAACACTAAAAGAAGTGAAAACATGGTTTTCTTCATCTGTGTGACTCTGGTCTGATTCCTGAAGCACCTTGGAGCTGTAAAATAACACAAACTTTGCACAGGCCTTTACTGGCTTTGTTGTAAATATAATAAGACCCATGAATGCCCCGTGGAGATTTTTACGGGCCGTCCTTAGATATGGGTGGTCTTCGTATTAACACTTTGAGGAATAGGCGAAAAGCCATTCATGTTTGGATGTCAGTGATCCACACATGATCCTTGTGGAATTCTGGTTTACACTACTGTTCCCAGAATACGTTATTTAGACATATTTGTCACTTTTGCTGTTTAGCTCCCAAAACATTCCAGAAGATATGTGCAGACTACTCAGCAACCTTCAGATTTGCTCTGATCATGACATGTGCTGCACAAATGTGAAGAGGGCAAAGGAGGCCCAGTCCCTCTGCCACCATCTGAAACTGTCTGACATTTTCACGTTAAACCATTTTGACGTCTCTAATATGGTGTTTTAGTTTTGGGTAAAAGAGGTGAAGAGTTGGCCTGACAGCTATTATAGGCAGCAGGAGGCTCTTTTTTTGTGTGGCAGCTGATTCAGCGCTCCTCTTGTTAACACTGGGGCTTATGTTAGCAAAAATCAATGCAAATAGCGTAAACTAGTGAGGAGGCTATGTTCTAATGGCAGGAGTGAAAGTGTTCTATTAAGAGCATGTTAATCTGTTAGAATTGATCTGTGTGTATTTGGAGCAACTCATTGAAATCTGGATCTTTCTCTCTGGAGATTCAGGAGGAATTGTATTAAAGCTAGTTGGGAACTAGCAGAGTTTCGCCTTTGACATTTTTATGTGGCAGTGAGTGGGATTGGGTATGATTTTGTTGGGCATTTTATTAATTCTGGTTATTCATTTCAGTTATTATCTCCCACATTTCAATTCTAGAATGGTGAAAAAATGCATGCTTTATTTTGCCTGTTTGATTAGTTAATTTTAACCTTTTAATGGCTAAGGAGAAAGGGGTCTTGGGTCCTTTATTTTGTTGGCATGGCATCCTCAGAGGGAGAAAGTTACTGCGGTTTGGCAGTAATTCAGATTCTGATTCTTATTGATTCCAATAGGGCGAATAATGCAAAATGGTTAAGAATTTGTTCCCCAATTCTTGCAAGGAGTCACAAATAACATTGAGTCAAGAACGTGGTTTGTTAATGTAAAAAAAAATCAAGCTGTGCTACAGAATGACCCAAGTGACTCAACAACTGAAAAAGAATGTCACTCTTTTACTACAAATGCCATCACTGCTCTTTTATCTTGGTTTTCTCCCTTTTCTGTCCTCTCATTGCTAATGAAAAATTGTATATTACCATGGAACTGGCTTATTCGGCATAATCATTACGTCTAATGCTGCACACAGTTCATGATCATGATCCTGGTCTCAGATGTTTTGCCATTATACCTCTTTTACAGCAGATCATCCGTACATCGCACTAAAATGGGATTTAAGCATAAGAAATAGTTTTTTAGTGCACAGCTTTTTCCTTCTCGGGTGCAAACATCTCAATACCATCATGGACAGCTTCATCTTAGCATGTTCCATTTCTTAATAATGCTCCATGCAGGGTTCAGAGTTTGCCATAGCTTTTCTAGCCGCACTGCTCAATGCTCTTCTATAATTTTATCTGGAATTATTTGAGTCTGCTTCCTCGTATATATATGATGTTTGTGTAGGTATGCTCTTAGACTTTGGTAGCTTTCAGAACAAGGTGTATTTATATTGAGATAATGTGATACTTTAATTGCACACAGATGGGCCCTATTAAATTAATTAGGGGACTTCTGATGGCAATTGAAATGTTTTCACAGCAATAGGGGTGAATACTAGTGCAATTACAACTTTGTTTTTTGTGCGTGAATAATTTAGCAAAACTACACCGAGTTTCCTCAAAGTGTTATAGATCTATTACACACACAAGTTATGTTTTCAGTTCCATGTTGTAACAAAACAGAATACACACACAAAGCACAGTCGTAATATATTAATTCCTCTCTGAAATCATGTGGATTGCATTCAAACATAGATGCTTTCTATATAAAAATAAGTGTCTAAATGAGAAAATGGGTGGTGTTATAAATTGTGAACAAAACAATTTTACCACAGGTCAGAACGCATTACATTTACTCCATTGAAATAATTTTAACTGGTGCCATGACATGACAGGTTTGGTCAAAGTGTGATGTGCAAATTACATTTCACTGGCCATATTACTGACAGTAATAAAGTCCTAAAAGCACCATTATCTAATACCTCATATATGGAGCATAATGGAAGCCACTGAGATTCAACTGTTGATTAGTGATTTGAGTATGGTGGATTACTATTACATAAATAAAATACTTAAATGTTCTGAATGTGTGATACCTGACATCTGTAAAGAGTTAAATAAATCTGGTCTCATGTAATATTGTACAGGTACAGCTGTACAGATGCTTTTGATTGTCAGAAGTTGAAAGTACATTGATGGACAGTATTATGAACAATGCAAAAGATCAGCCAGATAAAACAGTCTAGATAAATGAATAAGATCCAGTATATATACACTGCTTATAAACTTTCATTAGAATATAGACATAGAATATAGTAATAATGAAGTAGTTAGAATATCCCCTATTTTTTGTGAGCAGTATAGTGATAGGTTAGAGAGAATATACAGGTAGTGTGTGGAAAAACAAAGTGGTACTACTTGCAATAGTACAGACACTTACAATGCTGGTATGATACTGTTCTTTGGTATAGATATTTCTCTGAAAAGGAAACAGCCTGCCTGAGACAAAATACACAAACAGCTGCAACCTGAAAACACGTAGAAAAGCAAGATTACTAACCCTGATGCTTTGATTTGTAAGCCTAAGGAAGATTAAGTTTCTTCAATTTTCTAATAATTGCACCAACAGTTGTTTCTTCTCACCAAGCTACTTGCCTATTGTCCTGTAGCCCATCCCAGCCTTGTGCAGGTCTACAATTTTGTCCCTGGTGTCCTTAGACAGCTCTGTGGTTATGGGCATGGTGAAGAAGTTGGAGTGTGATTGAGTGTGTGGACAGGTGTAATGAATACAGGTAATGAGTTCAGAATTAGGAGGACTCAGAATTCTTACTGGTTGGTAGGTGATCAAATACTTACTATTTAAAGCCGTAAAAATTTAATTAATTATTTAAAAATCATACATTGGGATTTTCTTGACTTATTTTGTAGATTGTCTTTTACAGTTGAAGTAAAAAAGTACAGACCTCTACATTCTTGTAGGTGGGGAAAAATCAACAGTCAAATATTTATTGTCCCCACTCTCTGTGTGTCTGTGTGTGTCTCTGTGTCTCTGTGTCTCTGTGTCTCTGTGTCTCTGTGTCTCTGTGTCTCTCTGTGTGTGTGTGTGTGTGTGTCAGACTGCTCTATTAACTCTTTTCTCGGCTCATGGAGGACACAAGATGTTTACGGCCTCAACTTCCAGAGTTAAACGAGAGATTAAACATTTTTTTATGTATATATTTATTTATGTGTGAATGGAATGGATGTGGATAGGATATTGATGTGAAGTGAATGGATATTGATCAGTGTTTACCTGACAGCAGTTATTAATTAGCACCATCTTGAACTAGGTTTTGTTACTCTGCCAAATTTTGCTATTTGCAGATTTCTTACCATACCGTGTTGAGCATCGTGATATAAAATTAGATGGATAATTAACTGCTTTGTGAAGAGCTTTAATCATTTAATACTTAATTTATAAATATAATATTTTAAGTTGAATAGACAAGTTGAATGGTTGTTTTTCATGTCCAAACAGGTGTTGATTTGGCACATGGTAGATTGATCCCTACTGCAAAGTGTGTGTGTGTGTGTTTGTGTGTGTGTGTGTGTGTGTGTGTTTGTGTGTGTTTGTGTGTGTTTGTGTGTGTTTGTGTGTGTTTGTGTGTGTGT
>JAUZST010000363.1:0-33504 GCA_034779995.1 Parotocinclus haroldoi
CTTGCTCAACTTGGGATTGGCCTTTTAGATAATTGTATTACTGTAAAGCTGCTTTGAGACGATGCTACATTGTAAAATATGTATATGTATATATATATATATATAATTTATATATATATATATAATATTTATTATATATATAATTTATTTTTTAACCCTAGATTGTGAACACATCAATGTGTGCTATTAGATTAATTTCTTATTTCTAATTTCTAATTAAAGCACAGTTTTAATAGGTCATCAGGTATGATGAAAAAGATCCTGTTCTATATTGTCCTGTAAAATAATGATTACGAATAGGTTGTTTTCTGGAATTCCAAAGAGATTCAAACAATAGCAGTGGACTTAACACTAGAAAAATGCATACAAACCTCTCTGGGCTAGAGAGGAAATGAAGCACACACTTTAGCTAACCATTTTCCTCCCATGCTTGGCATATTTTGTGGATTGCCAGTCCGGTAATCATGCGTGAAAATGAAATTACAGTGCTCGTCGAGTCGAGAACGACCTTTTGCATAAAGCATTCTGCTGTTTGAGCATGACACGGTGTTCTTAATTTCACAGCGACGTCACACGCCTACGCGTGACCTACCAGTGCTGTAGCTGAACCGCTCTCGCCGTTTGCTTTGTAAGCTTAGATCAGAATAGCGAGTGGCTGTAAATGATTACAGCCTATATGTACTACCACACAACTCAGCTGTGAACAGATATGCTTCAGGCTAAGCTTCTACTTTCAGGAAAATACATAAACAATCTGGGGTTTCTAGGATTCTAAGAATCCTCTTAGGGTGATCCCAGTTTAGCTTGAAAACTTCCAACTAAAAGTTTTAGCTTAAGAGTGATTCCGAAGCAATATCAAAGCAACTTCTGAGAAAGCAGAATTTCTATGCTAAGCATTCTTTTGAAGATGGTGACTGGTTGTCAAACACAGATACACACGGACAAAACAAAGCCACTCTTAATTAGGGAAATATAGCCTATTATAAGCTTTGAACTCTCAGGCATTTTATTTCTATTTCTGACTATTATCTGGCTATTTTACACTAAATACATGCACACGTTTATTGACGGACAGATTTAATTAATAAGGCATCAGGCAGTGTTGCACTGGGTAAAAACTTTGGGTGAATCTTTTATCAACTACAAACATAATTCCTGCACAATCTAATTGGTAGTGTGTTTTTAACTCACGGCTGTGTCACCGTGTGGAGAACGTTACTTAGTCATCTTTCTGCTAAAAAAACCTCATAAACCTGCTAAAAGGCCACCCTACTCCTAACACTTTTTCACCCATAGGAGCTATTTTAGGGGTTTAAATGCTTTATGAATACATTTTATCTTAATTTTATGTTTAATTTTATTTTAACTAGGTTCTGCTCCTAACTTTAAGTTAGAACATGTCAACATTTGTGAGATCTTTTTTAGGATTTCATCACTAGGAGTAACATTTTCTAAGAAAAGCTCCCGATCTTGATCACATATTGACAGGTATTTGATTATTAAACTGGTCATGTGAACAACTTACTTTGATATCAGCAATCAAAGTAGGATTATTGTCGTCTATTGATACCAGGCTGATTTTGGTGGCACAGTGGTTAAGGGTTCAGGCTAATAACCATGTTGCAAGGTTGAAATCCTAACTTTCAAACATAAACATTACAACAACATATACATGAATTCTTTCACGATCTTCTGCTTAATCTACATGGTTTTGCGTGTCAAGGGCAGGAACAACCCTAGATGGGACGCCAATCCATCGCACACACACACACAGTCATGCACACAGTCACACGTGAAGGGCCACTTCAGAGACACCAACTAACCTAACACGCATGTCTTTGGACTGTGGGAGGAAATGGAAATATCTGGAGTAAACCCACACAGACACGGGGAGGACATGCAGACTCCACACAGAAAGAACCCAGGCTGCTCCATATAATATGTTTGTATTTCACTGTACATTCATTATACACAATATATTGTATTTCTGAATTTACATTCAACTGATTTCAGTTTCTTCATTAGTGAAATGCACGGTGCTTCACATAACAAAAGAGTATAAGTCCAGATTTTGTGTACATGATTAAGTGAAGCAAGCCGACAAAAATGCACACTTGAAAAACCCATTTAAAATGTGTTTATTGGTTGGATACTCAATGACAGGAGCAAAAACTTTTATTTTTCCTGTTTACCTCAGACAGACAGCTTAAAATCAGCATAACAATTTCTGGGTCCACCTTAGACAAGATGAGTCCCATAATTATTTATAGTGTAGAGTCTGGTTGAAGTACCAACACTACTGAGTTTGATATATATTATGTATATGTATGACCAATCTGTCCATTCTCTTTTACCTCTTTCATCAACAAGTTGTTTTCCAAATTGCTGCTCACTGAATGTCTTTAATGGACCACTCTGAATAGCCTCTACAGACTGTCACGCATAAAAGTAGCAGCAGTTATAGAAATAGTCAAAGCAGCCTATCTGGCACTGCCAATCATCTAATGCTCAAAATAACTCAGATCACATGTATCCCCTTTCTGTTTGGTTTCAGAATCTACCTGTATTGTTTCACACATTTCTGTGTTGCTGCTACACAATTGACTGATTAGGAAACTTAATAAATAAGTGAGGGTACTGGCCTTCTTAATAACACCATGTTCTGCAGGAATACTGACCCATGCAGACTGGATATCTATTATTAAATTATGACCCTCTCATCCTTATGGTGCAACAGAAATCTTGACTCATCTGACTAGGTGATGTTTTCGACTGATCAGCGATCCAATTGCAATCTTTTGGTCGCTTGAGCCTTGTTTTTCTGTTTCCCTTAGACAGCAATGGCCGTTATGCTGTTCACTGGGATCATGTCTAATTTCCAAACTGGAAACTCCAGTCATGGAAGGGCAGCTGTCTTTAATAAAGGGTTCACTCTTTCACATTCACTGTGGCTTAAATTCTCAATCTTTCTTTCCATAGGCCACTTAAATCACTTAAACACCTAAGTCCTACAAATATCAGCGTGGACCAGTTGTTCCTAATTATTTATATGACAAAACAAAGGCAATAAAACTAAATGTAAGGTATTAAAAGTCATCAGCTTAATACTGTAAATAAAATAGTTTAATCATGAGCCACTTGATTAAAAAGGAAGATTCTCCTCAGATCCTAATAAAATCCAATTAGTGACTCATGTACTGGTTTTCTTTTATAAGTGCATGTGATCAAATTTGATCCAATACAGTACAGTAAGATACAGTTATCAGTTATTATGGTGTGCATGAGTCACCTGTCAGATTATTGCAGTCTTGCATTAAAAATGTTTTTAGGTTGCTGGTTTAGCTGTTTATCTATTAGTTATTGTTGTTTTGGTGATGGCTGTAAGTTGGGTAGTGCTATCCTCTGGTGCCCTATATAAAAACACCATCAGTAAAAAGCACAAGCAGCTCCCACAGTTCCATTGTCCACCATCCAGACACAGGTGGAACCTTCACTACACACCCTTGTGGCACTTTACAGGTGGAAGAAAATTTGTTGCTACAGAATCTGTTACACATCAGGTCAATAACAACTTTGATATCAGTAATAGAAGTGACACTGCCACATCATCAATATTTGGAGGACATTCTGTTTACATGCTGGTTATATGTACCGGTTACATGTGTTGCCTCAAATGGCAGGGCTTCCAACTGGCATTATTCAGCAGGATAATGCTCACCAGCACACAGCAAGAGTTTTGCAGGAATGTTTCCGCCAGACTTCTGTGGCCGGCTGTTGGTTAGTGCTGGCTATTGTTGTTTTGGTGATAACTGAATTTGACTTGTAAGTTAATGTTGGTGTGGATGTCTCATGCTAGTATATTTATTAGGTGTTAGTCTCCTGCTGTTTTTGTTAATTATTGCTGGCCTAATTTTACTACACTGCTCACAAAACAATTAGGGGATATGTCATTATGGGATATTTCATTTTGATATATTGTATTGTTTTAGGAGTCTGCTGTTTACTAATGTTGGATGGTTCTGGGTCTGGTTGGTCTGATATTGATTTACACACACATGACACATAGTAGTAGTGGGTATTTCTGACGTTTATATGTAGTTTAATTATGTTTGTTCGTTTGGTGGTTCAGCTGACTGACTGGCATACACATTTCTGTTTACATACTATATAAAGCTGTTATATATATATTACACATCCATGCATTTATTCATTTGTTTTCTTATCCAGGATTTCCTGTCTTATCCAGGGTTGCAGGAAAACAACTGCCTGGCCGTCAGCACAGGGTGCAATGCAGGAACTGCCTTAGACAGGGCAGCAGTCCATCATAGGACACATATGCTCACACACAAATTCGTACACTAAGGAAATTTTGATAACGTCAACCTAACACATTCTGTATGTCTTTGGATCCTAAGTAAATCAACTCAGACATGGGGAGGGATGCAAGCTCCACACAGGATAGAATAGGGATCTCAGATCATCATTTCAAAATGTTATAATCAAAGACTAACAGCCTGCAGGGCAGATCGGCACGCTTAATCATGTATTTTATCTGCCGTAACTGACCATCAGTTTCTCCCAAGCCTCAGCCATCACCAGCATCTTAGAAAAGAGCCTCAATACTTTGGGAATTAATGTATAAATTGCACTGCCATGGTAACATGGTAACACAAATGCATATGATGCTTTTGATTAACCCCAGCAAAGAGCTCAGTGTCTCTGCTGATGCTGTGATCATGATCTCTTAAAAGTCTACCCACAGCCCACCTGGGAGGATAATTCATGTTAAAGTTAACTGCTGTATTCCATATACTAATAAATTGAACTCATGAAGAAATTATGTTTTATTTTTTCTTTGTTGAAAAGAAACAGAAAAGAGAATAAATTTTGTTTTTGTATCAATTTTGACTTTGTAAAGTTCCTAAAATGTGTTGCTAAACAGTACTGTATATTCAATGTTACGCCATGCAACACAAACTAATCAAAGCAAACATGTTACAAGGCTGCTAATTAGTCTGCTTCAGCAAGCCTACAATTATGCTTTAGACATTTCTTCAGCACTGACATGAAAACAAAACACTTAGCCATTCATTAGGAAAAAATATCGTGGATGGAAATTAACATCATCATGTTGCAATGGAAAAAGGTCACATTGGAAGAAAAGGTTGGTGAACTCACTAAAGTTATATGACAGTAATAACTGTCATGTTGTCTGAGCTTTAACCGACTCAAACAATTCCACCTTGCAACACAATGATAATAATAATAATAATAATAATAATAATCTTTTCCAAAAGGTAGGTCTTCCACTTAATGATCATAAATGTGTGGGTTGCAGGTGTCCTACAACTTTACTAACGTGCAACAATTCCACAGAATCAGATTCTGGCTAAGAGGCTTAGTGATAAGCCACATATAGACATAATAGAAGATATAATAGAAATAGATACCAGAGGTTATGTTTGACAACAAATATATGCAGTATAGATATATAAGTGTCAGCATAAACGGCCTCAAGTCACAACAGGATGCATAAGGAAATAAAAGCAAACACATTAAAGACATAGATGTAAAATATTGAAACAATCCTACTAAGCTAAATTGTAGAAGTAATGCTGATGTTCTCTGAAACAAGACAGACAAGACAATGAGTGTATCTAACAGGTTAGACTGAGGCACTCTATTATTCTCTTATCTTGTAAGTTCAAGGGCATGACAGTCAAGAGGCAGGCAACACAACCAGCAATCTTTGAACTTTTGACAAACAAGATCTAACAAGGTGCTGTCAGTGGTGCTTGAACCTTTGATTTACTGACCAATCTAAATATAAAATATTGTCAAACTGTGATTAAAAAAAACCTGTTGGGTATTAACACTCAAAACATTCTGGTAAAACCGCAGAAAGAATACCACAGAACAGTATTTCCATTGAGTACTGCTAGTTTTGCCCATTTTGCCAATTACTCAAGTTCCACTCATTACAGTGGCCACATTAGTGTCCTAATCACGGTAACAGCTCCACCTCAAAGACTTCATCAGTTCCTGGTTCATCAATGGGACTTCATCCTTTGTGACTATGGCCTCTCTCCATCCATACTTTTACATTTACGAACAACAGTTTGTACAGATTCAATTTAATTCAATTCAAATTTATTTATATAGCACTTTTTAAAATGGTACATTGTCTCAAAGCAGCTTTACAATATTATATTATTATATCTCAAAAGGCCAATTCCAAGTTGAACAAGCCTAGGGTGACAGTGGTAAGGAAAAAACTCCCTGAAAGTAGAAGGAAGAAACCTTGGGAGGACCAAGACTCAACAGGGGACCCGTCCTCCATGGGTGGCCTAGATGTTAATTAAGTAAATACTTGAAAGTATATTAAGGTAATAGTAAAATTAGTGAATTAAAATAACTAATAATAGAATTTGAATCAATAATAATATTTAAATTATTAATACAAATAAATAACAAATAGATTTTTAAAACAAAATAGATTTTAAAATCAGTCCTCAGTGGGAGGTCCTTGGAGGCACATCGTCTCTTAGTGGACAAGCCCAGGGACGGTTTCAGTGGTAACAAATGGTTTAATGTCGAAATCTGTAGACTGTGATATAACCCATAGGAACACATATACCCTCTGGTGTCTGTGCTCAGCAGGTTTTGTTTAAATTATAATTGAAACTTGATTGTTTGTCAAAGACAGATTGAGAATAAATATCAGACTCCTCAGACTTTGGTTAAAAAAAACATTAAGCTCTGCATTGTGAATGGCAGAGACTATAGTGGTGTAGAGGGTAATGTGCTGGAGATCAGAAGATACAGGGTTCAAAACTGCCACTGTTGATGACGGCGCTGAAGCCCTGCCCGAGCATAATGCAGCATGGTGAGGCAGTACCTGGGTTTGAATCCTGGCCTGGCTAATGCTGGTGTGAAGATTTCGAGGACTGCTTATGTGTGAGTTTCCTCCAGATACTCTAGTTTCCCTCCAACATGATGTACGAATGATAGTGCTGAACCAATAGCAAAAATAACTCAAAAGAAGGAGTTGTTGGACTTGAATTAACCTTTATGTGTATTAATAATGATATATGTATATGTATGCATCTCAGTTGGTCCTTACAAATACTTGATTGGTGATAAATCTGGCGACCGGGCAGGTTGAAAAATTGTTGCATTCTTAAAACCCTGCCATAAGATGCAACATGTGTGGCTGCATGATTCCATGCACATAACACTAATTTGTTAGTGTACCTCATATCACTACTACAGGGTGACTGGTTGGTGTATGAGATGACTCCCCAAATCACCACACAAGCAGTGTGGCTCAACAACAGAGGCCATATTGAAGCGATCACCACAAGGCCATACTATTACCCGACCATTATTGGATCCCAAATAAAATCTGGATTTGTTTATTTTTATTTAACATGATACGTTTTCAGTCCTTGGAAGACATTTGATATCTGGATGGTGGGCTGATCAAATGATCCCCTCTACTGGTGGTCTATCTGGGATGTTTGGAGCCTGTTCACCATGTGTGTACTCTCATGGTACCATTGCTCCCAACACATCTGCTATGTCAGTTTGGTGAAATGACCATCCAACTGCTCTCAGTTCAATGATGCACCCCCTCTCAAAGTTTGTCAACTTGGAAAAATGTCTTTGAGTGCATCCTTTTTTTTTTTTAATTGAATCGTTGAAGCTTTTCTAGCAGTCAACAATCTCTAACCAAGAGGTATGCTACCCCAAAGATGCCTCTTTTTTATAGAGCAGGGGGGACTCATTGTCTAATTAGACAGCATTAATCATTTGAATATCTGCCCAAGATAATACTGTGTGCAGATTTTTGCATCAATACAACATTTCTGTCTGGGTAGATTATTTTTCATCAATGACTGTTTGACTGTTTCTTTTACAGGTGTGTGATCCTCTCTTTAAGTCCTGGGCAGTGATTCCGATAAAGGACCCATGCGTTCAGTACAAGGTTGAGGTGCGTTGCCGGAGAATGAATGGTTCAGGTTACTGGAGTGAGTGGAGCGAGGCTCGCACATCCTTCTTTAACAGCAGCAAAGGTGAAGATGCGATTTCGAAAATGCTTAGCATATGTATGCATTTATTTTGAATACATTTTATCATTAATCATTTCAAATCATTTCAGATGAAAGTTGGTGGTTAGTACTACTTACTGCTTTTTTGATTTCAGCACCAGAGACTGGACCAGATTTCTGGCGAGTTATACAAGTGGATCCTGCAAAGAACTATGCCAATGTGACTCTACTCTTCAAAGTAATTTCCGACTCTATGTTTGCTATTTTAGTTCCGCCGTCAGGTCCGGTTATTTATTATGTAAATAAGAGGGGTGGTAACACTTATTAAGGCAGATGAGTCTGTCTATGTTTGAAGAGTCATGGTGCAGTCAAAAAGAACTCCTATTGTTTGGAAATGTGCAGAATACACAGCATAATGTAAAAGTTTATTGTAAAGTCATTATAGAAGCGATGATTTAGTTATGCTTGTACATTTGCATTTGCAAGAACTTTGTGTACACACTGATTTTGTGCATGTTGCACGGGACTGCTTAAGTAAATTAGTACTGTAATTGCATTGGATGTTGGTAAAGGATGTCATGCTAGAGAACATAATGCAAGGCATTCACATGTAAATATGCAATAACAACTCGTAAACTACAAATATTTGGTTTTCTTGCTGGTTGCTTTAGATACAATCAGCCCAAATGTCTTGTGTTGTGGTGCTGTAGTGTTGTTGTACGAGTTCGGTCTCAATCATGTCTCAGTTTAGACCTCGTTTGAAATCGTCTTGTCTCAGTCTTGGGGTAACATGGACTCTGGACATTGTTGTCGAGACCAGTCGAGTCCTTAACTTTTCTGTTGTTACTGAATATGAATAATTCATTCAAACAGAATAAATCAGTCATTTCTCTTCATGTCTAAATAAAATCTACCCTCAAATTAGCTAACAGGGAAAAACAAGCCACTGCTCTTCTAGTTCAGTGTCCAACCAATGTTTTATTTGGAATAAGCATTTTTTGACCCTTTTTTGTTGGAGGACAGAATAAAATATTACAATAATATTATTAATTAATTAATAATAATAGAGATGGAAAAATGGATTTAGTTGCTATATTCGGTTGACACAGTTATGACTCCTGATTAAGTTTAAGATAAGAAGGAAAACAGAATCATTACCTTTAAAGTACCAAAGGTTACAATGCCTTAGTTGAACTACAGCTAAAATATAATAATAATTAATAATAATGTTAGGCTATTATGTAATGTTCTATTTTGAAAAATGTATAATGAAATGTAATATTTTATATATATATATATATATATATATATATAATGCATAATGACTGAGAATAAATGTAAAGTAAATTACAAACTCGTTTAGAATGCATGATGAAAAACATCTTAATCTGGTCTCGGTCTCTTTTCAGCTTCGGTCACTCCTGGTCTTGGTCTTTACTCAGACTTGATTACTGAAAGTCTTGGTCTTGACTTGAACTCTGCCCTAGAGGTCTTGACCATAACAGTGGTGTAGTGTTTAGATATTTTGGAATATTGTGTGGAAGTCCAAGCACTACCAAGTCTTTAGCTTATAAAACTTATATGTCGTTCTGGATGTGGGTGACTATTAACTGCTGTAAATGTAAATTAAAACAAGCTGATGGCAAATACAACTAGCAGATAAATTACAGACAAATCGGTTAATGTGTGAATGTATATGTATTTTTCAGAATTGGCTCTTTTATGCTTACATTTTCTTCCTCGTATATTCCAGCCAGGTCCAGCTCTGAAGCCAACCAGCTGTGTGCAGAGTATTGTTGTTGTGCACCAGGCCACAGGTGGTGTTGTGTGGTCAGATGAAATCGCCTTTAACTCATATTACATGTTCCAGTGGAGAGAGGAAATCCACACCGTTACCGTCATGTCTCATAATTCTTTAGGATCTTCAGCCGTGAATAGCAACATGACTCTGGTACGCCGACCTAAACGTGAGTTACAGCCTTTATCTTCTTACATTAAACATTCATGAGAATCTATTAGTAACATTGACTGCTTAAATAAATGCCATTTTCTAAAAACGGTTTGGTTCTTTATTTAATCCAGCCTGATTAGCATTTGTTTTGCTTGCTTCTCTTCATGTTCTGTTCCTCTGTTTTGGCTGGCCACTTAGATTTTTTTCCTGCCTAATTGCTTTGATGAAAGCTGTTTGTCGTTTTGACACAGTCTGGGCTAATAGCTTATAGAACATGTCTGTTCCTGTAATGGGCAAAACAGGAAGGTTTTTGTTGCGGTTATTAGATGTGGCAATCTTGACATCACAATGTACGGTCATTTAATAATTCAGTTCCAGTTGTTATGGTAACAGAATGAGGCCTTTTGTGTAATGACGTTAGGATAAGAGATATGTAAAGAATAATAAAATTAAATATGCTGTTTAGTTTTGCTGGACCCTAAATAACATATTGCTTTTGCTAAAGTCAGAACATACAAAATATCTACACTGTTTGCAGAAACCCATGGTCTTGTAAGTCTTGATTACACACATTCTTCCTCTCTGCTTCCTTTTAGTTAAGGCACTGGACTCTGGACCTGATGGTCCAGGGTTCAAATCTCACCTCTGCCACATTGCCACAGTTGGGTCCTTAAGCAAGGCCCTTAACCCACCATTGCTTGAATTGTAAGACTCTATGAGCTGTAAGTCGCTCTGGATAAGGGCGGCTGCTAAATTATGTAAATGTAGTTCCCTAACAGCTTTTCACATCTGAATCCTGCAATTTTCTGTTGTTTTTCTTGGCAAAATTGCTTGAGCACATTCTGGACAATCATAGGTGAAATGCCTTGCCTTTTATGTATTTTTTGAAAATATGCCTTCTTATTTTTGTTTGTTTTCTGGGTGTTTATTTTCTGGGTAATTTATTAACCCATTAAAAACCATGATACCCATTTGGGGATCGAGTGCTTTAACTCGCCTATTGATGGGATGGGATGGGTTGTAGGCGTACAGCAATAAAGTAAAAAAATTTCAAAACAAAAAAATTGACAGTTAATGGGTTAAGGTTTTGATCAAGTAATCCAAAAAAGCTCAATTATTTCAACATCGTACGATTGCAAGTCGTGTCTCAAGTCTCTTTCATACAAGATGAGTCCTGAATCTCTGGCTTGTGATTCTGAGTCGAGTCCTCAGTAGGGAATTTTAGTTTAGTAGTTATTAGTTATTAATATTGCTTTTAACAAAAATAATCCATTCTAAAGTGTTCATGGCTTCAATGTGTGAGTTTTAAATTCAAATTGTGGCGTTTAAAGAAAAGCATAACATGGCTTGTTACCCTTTATTTTGGATAGCAAGTATGTCTACAGTACTGTGCATTTCATTCACTGCTCACAAAAATGATGGGATATTTCATTATGGGATATTTCTTTTTGTCTGCAGTTACACTGACTTGTTGTTGGTGTGTGTACAGCTCGTATGATTGGGTCAGACACAGCAGTACTGTGGAAGTACTTAAACACCGTTTTCTCCCTGTCTATTTTATTAGAGACATTCATCTTATTGCTCCACCTTGTAGATGTAAAGTCAGAGACAGAAGCTCATCATTTGTGTTAGTCGTCCTCTACCCCTTTATTATTGCACACAGGACACTGTGCTTGGGCATTTTGGCTGGTGGACTGTTTTTATTTCAGGAGTGACACTGACATTGTTGAAGGGTCCAGCAGCACTGCAGTGTCTGATCCATATTTAGCATGCACTCTTATCCAGTGTGACTTTCAACTGATACAGTTTCCATACCTATGATACGATCTAGTCTAGCTCAAGGCCCAGCAAAAAGTGGCAAATTGGGAACCTTGTACTTTCGGCCCCAGAGTAACCGCTAGGCTACCGCAATCTCCACCACATCAGTGTTACTGCAGCGCTGAGAATGATCCACCACCCTGATCGTTTGTCTTCCTCTGGGGTTCTTGACCATTAGAGAACAGAGTAAAGCAGGCTTACAAAGTATGTATAGAAACAGAAGGACTACAGTCTGTAACTGTAGAACTATGAAGTTTAGTGACCACTAAGACTTAAATAAAGAATAATCAAAATACACACTGAAAAATACAGAATGACAAAATTGCAAATTGTGACTCTGGCCCATCACTTCCCCACTCCAGTAAACACAATTATTCAGATAAATAAAATTTAAAAAATACTCTCTGGATAGCAGTAAATTCATGTTATTTGAACTGTTTTATGACCACTGGTTACACTTTGTGAGTAAATTCACCATCTTTGGCGAGCATTCGTCCTGACCCTTCTGTTACACAAGCATTTAAGCGCCTTCTCAATATCACATTGTCGTCTTTTCTGTCTTCAGGACAGTGTGTGCATTGGTTCCATGCAGCTTCCAATGCGACATGTGTATCTCTCTCCTGGACCCTTACGTGTGATCAACAATACCTCCTTAACTTTGTGGTGGAGTGGCTACATCTCGGTGGAGATCCTAGTCAGGCCAGCTCTTCAACAGAACGAGTAGAGTGGCTCAGAGTGCCACCCAGTACCAGAGATCTTCAGCTATGTGGTATGTTTGTATCCTTTATTTCCTCTGTTTTGTTTTTCTTTTACGTTCCCGATATGTTCACACCCACCACCATGTTATTGGTTGCATGAATATATTTCCACCATATCAATATGTTGCTGACAAATAATAACTACTGTACATATCTATATATCTAAACCTACTCTTTCACTTTTAGTAGATTTTGTAAGAAAAGACTAGCGATTGAGGTTCTGGACTTATGGTCCAGGGTTCAAATCCCACCTCTGCCAAGCTTCCACAGTTGGGTCCTTAAGCAAGGCCCTTAACTCACCATTGCTTGAATTGTAAGACTTATTGTAAGACAACTCAATTGTGTGAGTTGAAAGTCGTTCTGGACAAGGGCGTCTGCTAAAAGCCATAAATGTAAATTAAATGTAATGTACAAACGAAAGTATCACGTCCATTTAGACAATGTCCCTCCACATGGACATACATTATTCAATAAGGTTATTATCTTTATTAATAAGGTAATGACCTCATATATAACTCTACTTTACCCGTATTATACAATAGCAGTTGTACTGACAGATAACAGTGCAACCTCTGGTGCAGAACATCTTATTAAACGCAGAATTTTATTATACACATGCAGTTTCGGCGTGAGTGCTGAGTATTGTTTGGCTGTCATTGTGCTACTTGCAAGCACTGTGATGACGGTGGGCAGATATTTCCACTAAGGTGAATTACTTACACTCTTTGCAGTACAGTTGCGCAATAGTTTCTGCTTGTACTTCATAATAAAGTCTTAGTATATAATAATAACTTAGTTACTGCTTAGTTTCTGCTTGTAAATAAACAAATCTGACTGAGAATTATCAGGTGTCTCTATCATGTAGCACACCAGCACATGATTGTTTCTCACAGCTTCTGCATGCTTCTCAGTCCGATTCCTGCTCTAGTCTGAAGGAAATCCTTGTTTTGAATTTATTTCATAGTGAAGTTAAAAGTTTTAGATTTGCAATAAGTGCAGATCTTCAATTAAATAAAACTGTATTCAAAAAGTGCTGTCTCACGTATTCATGTCATCATGTACTCACCACCAGTATGATTACATTAACATTTGATTTGAAGGTATTGGAGATGAATGTATTTCATGAAAATACAATATAAAAACTGACTGCACATTTACTAGATATGTGGATCCTTTGTATGGTATGATATACTTTTAATACAATGCATACAAGTCTTGAAGAAAACATCCAAACCTTTTTTTAGCTCTGACTTGAACCAATTCATTCCGTGTACAAGCATCAAAAACCCATAACATCATAGCGCTTCACCAATCACATCATTATATCTAACCAAAGCTATACTTTCTAGAGGAAATTCATATTTTTTTTACATTTAACTGAAAATAATAGATTTCATTCATTGCCGTTGGAATAATATATGTTTTTTTAATACAGTTGTTGTAGTATTAAAAACTGCAATGTCTCACACAGGGCATTTCTATGGAACGGAGGAGTTCAGGCTGTACCCTGTGTTTGTGGATGGTGAAGGCGAGCCAGTCAGATGCACTAGTAAGCCTGGATCACTTTTTTTTAACATAGCAGGCCCAGACAAGGTTTTATAGTAACATTTCAGTAATTTGTCCAGCCGTATAGCACCAGGTTAGCTAAACAATGCACTAATGTGTCAAAATGTTGTTGAATTAGGCAAAATGGCATAGTATTGGTGCATAGACACAGCTCAAACCCAGGCCCATATACAGACTATATGGACAAAACCATTCACTTACACATTACACCTACAGGAGCTTTTATGACAACCTATTCTAAATTTCTAAATCTATAGGCATTAATATGGGTCCCCCCGCCCCCCACCAAATGGTGGTGCCAATGGTGGTGGTATCACATGCCATGAAACTCCCAATGCAGTTTTTATGCTGATGATAATGCCAGTGGATTTTTGAAAATCTGCAGTAATTTACTCAGCAGATCAGTGTTGGCTTTTTCAGCGACCCCACCCTGTAGCTATATATTGTCTGACACTTTTTGGCTGAATTGGCATGGTTTGTAAATGCCTCCATGTTCCAATAATAGCGCTCACAATTGATCATGCAATATCTGGGAGGCAATGAATTTGGTTTTGCAATGGTGGCATCCTATTACAGTACAGCGCTTGAATCCAGTGAGCTCTTTAGAGCGACCCATTCTTTCACAAATCTTTATAAAGACAGCCTGCATGGCTTGGTGATGAGCCTGGAGACTGAATGGAACAGCCAAATTTGTTTTATTTGTCCATATGGTGTATGTGCTTAAACGGCAAACTTTATGTATCTGAAATGTTTCATGGGTAGAAGTTGGACATTGGTCCAAGTATTGGTCTCATCCTGAACCTATTATAAACACAGGGCTCTGTTGTTTTGCAGCTGTGCGGAATGACCCTGCGGCCTACATGCTCCTCATGATCATTGCTTTTCTCTCAGTGGTGCTGTTTGTCACTCTGATTATCTCACAGAACCAGTAAGTCATGCTCTCAAAGGTTTCACTTTTTCACCAAATTACACAAAGTGTCTCATATGTTCTGCAGGAAATAAGTCCGTAATAAACATCTGGATTGTCTGAAATGGTGCCAGAACATTAAACAGATACGGAACATGAGTGAACTGCTATACATATGCTTCTCTATCATTTTCTGGCTTTAGTTTCAGTATATTTTAAAGCTGCAAACACGCGCTTATTGTTTTTAAATCAAGTGACTAATGTTCATGATTTGAGACAATGATATAATATTATAATTAATTATCTTAACACTTATCTATAGACTGACAGTTGAAAGATGAGAAGGGTCATATCTGGGCTCTTAGGGTTTACTGACCATGAAACTAGCAGGGAGGAGAGAAAACAAGTGAGAAAAGAGAGTGCTGCAGGACATAATGCTTAGCAAGAAGAGGCAGAGCACAAGGAAATCAGATCCTCCTGTGCTTACAAATATATCTGATTACCGACTTTATTATTCCCATCGGTTAGATCGGTTTCACTTTGCAGGCCGTATTTAGGGTAGTTTTATGCATCACCTGTTCTAGTATCGATGTGCTAATAGACTACATCCTGTTTACTATATGACGCAAAGCCTGGCATGTGCCAGGGCCAAATTCTCATCAGAATCGTGGCTAAAAGATAAAACTGATGGACAGGGACCATATTAAGAAAATGACTTGTAACAAAGAGTAATAAAAATTTTAGTCTGACTAGTACAGGCTGTTGTTTGTTCACATTATTCACATCAAGCAGTTTTATAATTTAACCATGGATCACTTTAAAAATATTTGTATCCTTTCAGACTATAGTTGAGTGCATTCTGTTCATATAATGTCAGAGTATTTGTTTGGAAGTAGTGTTTCTTTTTTCCAGCTCATACTCAGCTGTTTTGTGCTTGACAATAAATAAAAAGAGATTGGAAGCCATAGGGTTGTCGCTTAAAATTTGCTGAAACAGTGTCAAATTTGCAATGTAGAATCAAAAATCTGGAACGATTCCTGCCATGTTTTGTAATAACCTGCTTGTTGGCATGTGAACAAAAATCTGGAACTGTGTGATATTCCATTTGTTTTTCAGATTGAGGAAACTGATGTGGAAAGATGTCCCAAATCCCAACAATTGTACTTGGGCCAAAGATATGGACCTCAAAAAGGTCAGACTGCAAGTATGTTGTTAAATGTTTTTTGTGCAGGAACAGGCAGTAGGAAAATATTGTTCCTGGACTTTTTCCCTGATCTGAATAAAAAAATTATCCTGTTACAAAAGGCTAACTGACTGTGTGACTTACCTCAAGGCAGGGAGTTTAACTGAACCACTTGAAACCTAAATGTTTAGTGTTACAATTAAAGTGTATGTCTCTGAGTTTTATATGTATAATAATTGTAGTAACTATAGGTGTGTGATCTATGCTGTATGTTCTATTATTTTGTTATCTTATATATTAAAAATCTGGAATATTATGCCATTATTATGAACTTAAGGGTTCACACAATTATTCATCCTGTGGCAGGCTAGTGGTTGTGGTACTGGATAAAGTCCAGGGTTCAAATCCTACATCTGCTAAGCTGCACCTGTTGTAAGATGCTTTGTATAAGGCTTTCTGCTAAATACCATTTTATGCTGCGGTAGCCTAGCGGTTAAGGTTGTGGACTATGGACCTGATGGTCTTGTGTTCAAATCCCACCTCTGCCAAGCTTCCACAGTTGGGTCCTTAAGCAAGGCCCTTAACCCACCATTGCTTGAACTGTAAGACCGTATCATTTGTAAGTCGCTCTGGATAAGGGCGTCTGCTAAATGCCGTAAATGTAGCCAGGTAACATGGATTACTGCACTGTGCACACAAGCATTGTACCAAAATATAAATGACTGAAATTAAAAATGAACAATCTGCACCAGGAGATGAAAAACAGACACCACCAACCTCATAGCCTATGTTGTTTGAGGTGGTTTGGCTTTGAAAAGATGGACGTGGCAGAATAGGAAGTTTATGTCGAATATCAGTCTGCTGTGCACAGCAAATGGCACTTTGTTCAATTATTTATATAGCAAATATTTAAATAGTGTGATAGTGGTGAGTGTGCATTACCATCTCCCAATGTTTACATGTAGATTAAATGCAAAATATAAAATAATCAACTTTTATCTGAAAATCTAAACTATAGGCTCTAGTTAATGTGGATTAGTGGTTTAGATTTCAGATTATGAGATGTAGATATCTAACATAGCAAACAAATCTCTTTGTAATTTGTGCTTTATTTAATCTTAAGACTTATCCTTTATTCCCCTGCAGATGAATGGCACAGAAAACCTGTTTGGTCATCCTGAAGGCTTCACTGCTTACCCGCTACTGGCCATCTCTGAAAGTGTGTGTGAACTAGAAATAGTTGAGAAACTACTCATTCAAGAGGGAGAACAACAGGAGAAGGCCCTTCATCTTGCTGTGGGCGTGGAAGGCAGTTGCACCAATCTTACAACAGTAGAAGAATCGTTAGAACCTCTTTCTCTCGACATGTCCACTGGAGCTGCAACGCCAGAAACCTCAGGCCAGTCATCTGTAATGTACTCCACTGTGCTGGTTTTTGATCAGCCCATCTTACTTAGGAAGCAGCAGGAGAGTCTGAGCAGCTCCAGCGACGAGGGCAACTTTACCGCCAATAACTCTGACATCTCCGGCTCCTATCCTGGCAACCTCTGGGACCTGGACAACCTTCCCTCCTCTGATGCCGGCATTCCAAGAAGCTCATGCTCTTATAACTCAGTGGAGGAATTTTCTGAGACGTCAGAACAAGAGGATGAAGTTTTGGTGGCTAAAGAACTCAACTACATGGGAATGAATGAAGACAAGGGAGACGATGAGGAAAAAGCACTAGAATTACAGACTCACATGGATGAGGGTACAGATTCCAGTCCCGAGTTGTTCAGCAAGGATTTCAGAGCTGGCCATTCCAGCTGCATGTTCCAAAGAAGCGTTCCTCCCTATCTGCCGCAGTTCCGGACTGTAGCCAATCAATGTATTAAAGAAATGGTGGGGGGACAACGCCCTCCATCTGCGATCTGAAACAACATCTGGTAAAATGTTTAAAAAACACATACCCAAAGTGGATTCCTAACAAAGTGAAGGATCCTGTTTTGAGCCCACTGAAGGTTCTGGTCAGTGTTGCGGGGTTGAATGAACCCATCACAGAATTTACTTGGTGGATGCCAGTACAGCATGGGGCCACTCATGGGGCTGCTCATGCTCCACCCTACCTGGGGTTTGATCCCAGGTTCTCAGGAACTACTGTTTTTTGTAGCTGGCTCTTACATCCCAGGCACAGGAGCCACCCTTATTTCATTAGCTAAAGAACATGTACTAAATATTTTCTGCCTATTATCCACCAGTCAGTCTGGATTACCACAGCCAGCAGTTCATCAATACTGAAAAAGAATTAACTTAAAATACAAGTATAAGATTTATGTAGATATTGCTTTTTACAAGGGAACATTGTCTCGAAGCAGCTTTACAGGTTTGGATTATCTTCTGTTATCTAAAGCCAAAAATTGAGCAAGCCAAAACAACAACAAAAGAGTGCGGAGCATAGGTGGGGAGCTTGGCAGAACCTTAAGCACTTTTCACCTTGTAAAACACAACATGCAAATTTATTTTCACCCACTATAAAACATTTTGCACTGCAATGCACTTGGGTTGCATAATGGTAAGAACAGGTAGCAGAAGTGAAACTTACAGTTTTTCTCGATTGTTTACACACATTTTCTGAATGCATCCCTCATACTCTCAAAACTCTACACACAAATCAAGGAAACACACGCGCAATGGGCAAAACCCCTCAATTCTCCCTCAAAATGAAACTTTACATTCAAAACAATGTTATCTCTTGTCAAAATGGTGTTTTGTTTTCAGATGACACACACAAACCATCATATGAATAGACATTTATAAGAACCAGCTGAACACTGATGTGCTCAGTGTAAAACACTATGATGAATGGAAATCACTATTGTGAAGCACAATCATTATGATTACAATACTGAAATATGCATAATTCATACAGTGTTGAAAGTGTGCATCAATTGTTGGATTGTATAGTACTTACTTGCACATGGTTATATCGCAATTATTTTACTCTTTCTGAATTGCGTTCGATAGGCACTCTGTAGACCTGCTTCATCCTCAGATTATTTCTGCGCAAGACACGGTCCAGTGTTGATAAGCTTACCATATCAATATTGTTTTCTATTATCTTTTGTTGTATTTGCCGTAATGTTTTGCCGTTATTTTCTCGGACCATGTTCGCTATTTCACTTTCCTGTTCAGGAGACAGAAGACGTCCCCGTCGACCATGTGCTGGTAATCTTTCAGTTCTGCAATACAAATAGTAAAATACTGTAAATACTGTGTAGGAATACAAAGTAGAAATACATTTCCCAAACACGTGAAACATACTTTATTTTCATAGTCCTATAGAACAGTCCACAGCCCATGCTGTACTACTGTACTCACTGATACTGTACTGATATGAAGTACTGCAGTTTTCTAGTGAGAGTAGATTCCTTACCTATTCTCATTTCAGAAAGTCTGGATGATGGATGCTACAGTGAACCTGCTCAAATTTGGCTGTACTCTTTGCCCAGCTTCCCTCATTGTTAGACCATGGTTAACCACATGGTCAACCAAAGTGGCTCGGATCTCATCAGAGATTGCGGTCCTTGGCCTTCCTCGTCCTCCCCGTCCACGTCCTCTTACTCTTACTCCTCTTCCTCTAGCTCTGGCTCTGCCTCTGTTTCTGATGTTGGCATCCATTTCTCCAAAACAGAGGAGCTCACCTGTTTCCCTTTTATGCTAAAGCGCTGATTGCTGATTGTTAACATGTGTGACATGTGTTAGCTCATGTGATGAGCTCAGTGTGCATTGCAGGACAATTAACTTTAGAAATTTGAATATCATTGTGTTCCTTGGGAAGACAAAAGCTTTTTTCATGAAAATTGTGTCAAATGCAGAAAATTGTGTGTAGTGTTCTGAAAAAAGTGTGTTTGTCTTTTAAAAATTTAATTTGAGAGTAAAGCAGGAATTGTACTTGTAGTTTGGCAGAATTGGTTCAGGGGGTTGGTGCATGAATCACATATTGTGGTCATTGTGTCTCAAGCACCAGTATTTGTGTGTAAACAATTGAGAAAAAAGCTGTAAATGCTGTGTATATATATAAGTACATTAGTGTTAATTACTCTTTAGAAAATTTTTTATATATTGCGACTGGACTATGCACCAGATGGTCCACGTCTGCCATTGCTGGGTTTCTGAGCAAGACCCATTAACCCACAACTTTAGAGGTGTAATAATACATTGTGACACAATACATCATTCTCATTTACCAGACACCTTGTCATTTCTTCTCTAAATATTTCGAAAATATTTAACCGTTACTAAATGTTCTTTTTTGTTTAAATTTTACCCAAGAAAAATACATATTATTTTGAATGACTATTAGAAATTTAAAAATAATGTTTTACTTCAGTTACTTAATATATGGGCAAGCTACAATAGAGCATTTAGTTTAGTTTCTCTTTCTAGTAGTTTCTATAAATACTATATTTTTTTAAACATACACAATGTTTTGTTTTGTCTACATTTGTCTTCTGTCGAATGTTAAAAAGATAGAAAAAGAAAGATTGGATTGTAAGCAGTATTATTTATAAGGCACTCAAGATAAGGGCATTTACTCAATATCTACCGGTACTTGTGAATATACCCAACTACAACTCTTGTGCACAACGAATGTTAAAAAATTCTTACGCCACTTCAGTGTGATTGTACAATTATGATGAAAGACAGTGAATTTCAGGATCCTTTATGAAATGTTTAAAACGGGGAGTTACAGAGCAAAAGTTTGTCCACTACTGCTGAAATGACATGTTCTGTGTATCTTTTATTTTTTTTGCAAGGAACTGTTGCTGAATTTACTATATTAGAAATTATGAAAGATAAAAAAATGGCATGTGCCATAGAATAATCTGTTCTTCTGTTTGTCCACACAATATTTACAGAAACACTGGCTGCCTCATAATACCAGTGCATAATAGAATCACGTCCATGCTTAATGATTGGAAAGGTGTTCTTTTCTTGAAATTCTTTGTCAGTTGCCAAACATTTTTTGTAGCCACGTGTTTCCTAAAATGTTTCTGGACCATTTTTGTTCCCTGCATAGGTTGTTTTCTTCTTTTCATTTAGAAAATCAGCAAAATATTTAATTTGACCAGTGATTTGTGAACTGTTATGCTCTATAACTGTTAATGTTATATTAAGATGAGACAGATATTATGGAACATCTTACCAAAACTGTTCTCTTTTATATTTATCATACATTTCAACACTGAAACCCCTTAGGTGGTGCATCCTTCAGATATACTAACCCACAACCGGGGAGTTCCCGTGTTTGAGCCTTGACAGTGCCCCCAGCATGGCTAGTAGGCATAACTGGTTGTGTCTGAGTGAAGGAAAATCAGGTGAAATTCAAATGGAGATCTTTTTGCTTCTGCTGCTGCAACTGCCACCCCGTTGGTCAATTAAGGTGCTGGCATAGATGACAGACTAACATCCATGCAGACTTCTCAAAATGAAAGTCCGGTCCCTGCAGGTGAAAAGAATTTGTCAAGACCAGCCAGAAGTGACAGGACACTACAACACTGGAGAGTCCATTACAGTCAGCACTTAATCTTCTTTGGTCTTCAGTTAGTCAATGTGAAGCTCTGGGTGTGTTTTGGGTCTTTATATTTGTAATGGAAACATTTACATTTGTGGTCAGATTTCTGGTCCATGCTGTCTGAACTAGTTTACTGACAGCACCTAGACGTGCCCATGGACTTTTCATTAGTACTTGTTAGTTCACCCTGATTTTCCATGTTAATCATGAGTACTCTAAAAAATGTGGTATATGGACATTAGTTTGCTGGAGTATTCCTTTAAACCCATTCCTCGCAAGAATGCGAACTAAAATTCCATCTGATCAGTTAGATTAATGGAGAACTTTCAGAAGTAATGCTGGACCATCTGATCTAAATCAGCTAGCCTTCTTTTTGATTAGCCTTTCCATTAGATAAACTGTAAAGGAAACAGCAGAAGTTGATCTGGATTAAGTTTGCCTGGATTTACTGTTTTTTTTTTTGTTATCTGAGCACAGTCTGTTAATGTCTACTTTTCTGTTCAATCTCCTATTTCTGAGACTTTCTGCTTTTCATCCTTGGGATGCATCTTTTTCTTGAACTTTCAATTCAGCCTTTAAAATACAAGAGGATTCATCCTTGGGCATTCAGGACATGGGACATTGTTCTGGTTAGCACTGTATTGTAGGTGCTTTTCAGTTCTGGTTACAGAGGCAGGACAACCATAAAAAACAGTTTTTATGAATATGATTGTGTTTTTGTCGTCTGTGTTTGTGTTTTAAATGCATTGAATGTGAAACGTTCATTTTCAGTAACGGTTATTTGGTTTTAAGAGCTGATTACGATGACTATTGATGTTGCTGACAGTGTTTGAATTTATTGAAATGGGAATGGTTGTACAGTCTTTGTGTGTACATGTACACACATGTTGAATGTATATTTTTCTGGTCAGAATAAACTATTTATTGCAATTAAAAAAATGTTTTTATTGCCTGAAAACTGTTTTCTTACTTATCCAGGGTTTTCTGTGTACATTACTCATGGAAATATGAAGGTCTTTATATAGTTTTGTACTTACAGTGCTTTGTGTAGAACTTTTATCCAACAGTAAGCAGTGAGTCATTGCTGGATATGCCAAACCTTGAAAGTAAAAAGGGGAACTTGAGTAAACGCTGTGACCTCACCTTCACAAGTATCAACTTGTGGACAAAATGTGGACTCAAAAGAACTTTTTGAGTTTTCTAGATTAGTCAACATGTTTGCTGTCCTTAGAAAACAATGTGGTCTTCATAGATAACTCTTTCTTCAAGAGTAAGCCTGGCCCATTAGGAAATGGTGTCCATCCCACTCAGAAGAATGGTGGTGTCATTTCTTGTGACATGGCTCATAGTCTTCTGGCAGGTTTAGTTAAGGACTATCCAAAGTTGGTTCAGGCAGCAGACAGACAGGTTATACCCACTCCTAATAGCCATGTGTCATCATCTAAAATGTCTGCTTTTGGGACTTTGTGCATCATTTCAAAGTGTAAACACACTTAAAAGTGAACTAGTATTACTTAACATCAGATCACTTATGCTGGTACTGGGAATTAAATGTATTAATTTGCAGGAGAGGTGGTGTGGCATAGGGGTGCAAGGCAGGAACAACCCTACACAGGATGCCAGTCCATCATTGGTGCATACACTTATACAAGGAGCACTTTAGAGATACCAGTTCACCTAATACACATGTCTTTGGACTGTGAGAGAAACCAGAGTACCAAGAGTAATCCCACATAAACACAAGGAGGACATGCAGAATTGGGAATTGAACCCAGGACCTTCTTACTGTGAGACGACAGTGCTACTCACTGAGCTACCATGTTGCCCATAATCTTGACAAATAATTAACCTCTATTCTTATCAACTCAAATTAGTTTGAAACGCTTATTCTTAATGCTATCCAGATTTATGCACAAACCCCAAAATCATAAAAAGATGGGACAGTAATGACCATGCCAAGCAAAATCCAGTGTTTCTTGTGTTTACTTTTTTCTTTTATTTAATTGCAGACACTATGAACCCAAGACATTTCCTGTTTTGTCTGATCAACTTCATTTCATTTTCAATTGTTAAGATAAAGCTTATTTATGCCCAGTAAAGTTTTATGTGGCATAAGTTTCTGAATGTAACTCTGTATGATTAAATTTGAATTTTCAACTTTTTATTCCTGCTTATTGTGGGTGACAATAATGTACATTTTGAAATTAAGCAAGTCCACATTGTCTTTTTTTAGAATTCACTGATATAACTCAGAATCTGATGCGATTGACCCTGCACTGTAATCATACTTTAGAGCTAATATTAACAAGATTACAATGTGCCTTCATTGCAACGGTATTAACGGCAGTGATCTATTTCTGCAGAATAATACTCTCTGCAGAAATGGTTTGGAGAATAAGACAGAGTGTTCACTGACTAGTAGACCTGGCCTCCAAATTCCCCAGATCTTAACTGAGCATTTGTGAGATGCTCCTTAACAAGTCTAACCCATCGTTTTCCCAATTACAGACCAGACAGGATTCCCCTTTTTTCAAATTGCTCATTAATGACCCATGAGCGCCCCCTGTAGCCAGTTTGGGTCATTTCAGTGCACTTTTTGCCCTATAGGTTACGTCCTTCTTTTTTACGATGCAACTTTACGATAGGAATCCGATAATATACATAAACACGCATCTTACATTTTTAATTTCGATTTTTTTTCTGGGCAAACGATACTGGCAGATACTGTGCATCCGGCCAGCAGTCAGCTAACCATTTTGCTTTTCACTTCAATTAATTATTTAATAATATGCTTGTAAATTGCACATCATACCAGTTTAAACAACGATCCAGTACTTATTTTTTCCACACTGCTCGTCTGTACTGTATTAGTGTTACCAACAGATGGAGCACTTTATCAACACTGAGAGTTTCCTAAATTAAACTTATTCAAGCTATAGTGTAGACTGTACAGTGCATTTATTCCCTATTATTCTCAGTTAATTCTCAGTTGAAGTACATAATTGTGTTACTTAACTTCACTGGTTGTTTAGGGGAACTATAATATGTTGTGTGTTGTTGTAGATTGAATATATAGCAGGAAAAGGTCTGTTTTTTAATGCTCCAGACCGCTTCAGGACTATTGTGCTGAAAAGCCAGATATCTGACAGCAGTAGTTACTCAGCTGTAGTGATTTTTTTTTACTGTCACATTTGTCCTGGGGCTTTTTCTATTTCTGGACTGAGCAGGTGCCTCTCCTTAAATTTATTGAATGTGGTCATTTGCACTCGCCTGGGATTAGTGGTGCTTGAAAGTTTGCTAACCATTTAGATTTTGGTATACCTGAATTAATATTGCAAATATACATTTTCTGTAAGTGGCAAATGTGAGACTTTTTTGCGTTTAGTATCTGGTTGCCATAACTGTAACTTCAAATTTCTGGTAACTGTTATTAATCCTGTACATCACATTGGAGTTGTTTTAGCCCACTTCTCAATAAACACCATCTCCTGCTCTGGGATGCTCATGGGTATCCTTAAGGGACTGCTTTCACAGCATTTCTATTGGATTAAGGTCAGAGCTTTGACTTGGGAGCCCCAAAACATTATTCTCCTTAACCATTTTTGCTAGAACTTACAGGCCTAAGGTAATTGTCTTGACCCACATCTTGGGAATCAAGTATTCTAGCATTTTCTCTTACTGATATAAATCAGAATTCAGTGTTTCGTCAGTTATGACAAGCTAACCTTGCTATAGTAAGTATAGTATATTTCTAACGCAAAATCTTTTATCTTTTGCCTTAATCCATACACAAATCAGATTTTCAAATCAAATTCTATTGTTTTCTCCCAACAGCCTTCTGACTTGCCCACGTACCACATGCATATGTTCCTTTTGGAGAGCAGTGAACTAAGAATAGGTCCCTGTGGTGCTCCTCAAGAGACAAGAACACTACTTGATTTCCTATTATTTCCTTCTTTCCTCTTTTTCCTCCCGTCCATCCCTCAAATTGTCTGTCTAATATAAATCATTTTTGTGGTTTCCTTTCTCTTTTCTCTATTTCTAAGGTTTCTCATTTCAAAATTTACCTAATTTGACTTTTAAAAGTAGTTATTAGTCCAAAGCTTTAGATATATGAAATGTACATACTGTAGAGAAGGTGAAACAATATAAAATGTGACCCACAAAGTAGTGAAAAATGAAATCATGATAATAATACAAAATGAATAGATTTTCTGTTTTCTTTGCTTTGTTCCTTCCATTCTTTCTTTCTTTTCTTTCTTTTTTACTTTTCCAAGATTCCTTTCTGTTTCTTTATTCCGTCCTCACAAAAATTATTATGCTTCAAGTATATAAAAATATAGGGACACAGCACAATCACTTTAGTTACTGTTGATAAAAGTGAAACATCATTTAGTGTTGTTTTTGTTCCTGCAAAGCTTTTTTTGACTGAATACACAAAACATATTTTGGTTAAGTTATACCACTCTCATATTGAATTGTGGGTTATAATTACATTAAGTTTGGCTTGCGGATTGAATATGCAGGGCCCTGAAGAAATTTCATCAGAATGGCAAAATCTAATTAAATTGTGTGACACATTTTATTACTTTCTTTCTGTAAACTTACTTCCAATTTTCATTGCAAACATATAAATTCTGTTCATGTGCAAGTTTCCATTATCCATTAGTAATTTACTATTCAGTCTCAATAATATGCTGTGTAGATTTTATTGCCACTTGTTGTTTTTTTTACTCACAACTTGTAAATGTACAAGTCAAATCAATGAATTGATTAATTTTTTTAAATCTATCATTCTAAATGTATCTAAATTATTGTGTTTCATGTTTTAATATGAGGTTACTCATTAGACAACGATGTACAAAAGACAAGGGTAAAAGTGTGTGACTGTGTTAATTTTTGGAAATATTTTTAGGGCAGTGTTTGATTATACTTTATATTTATATAAAGTATTTAAAGATTTGTAAAATTGTATGGATGTGAGAAATCTGTTAATTCATTTGGGAGCAGAGACACAGTTGATATACTTTTCCGCATATCCATAAGCCAGTTAATTAGCTCATTGAGGCTAAATTAAGGATCTATAGTTATCAGCTGTATATGAAGGGTCCCCCTATTTTATAAATATAATAAATGCAAAAATACATACAAAACCTGGCTATTTGTACAGAATTTCTCAACAGCCTCTTGTGCTAGTCTTCTGGTAAGGCTTTTCACTTGATTTTGGAACATGCCTTTGAGTATGGGAAGTGACTCACAGGTTGGTATTCTAGTTCAAATTCCTTTTCTTTTTGTATTCTAGGAGAGCAGGACAGAGGACGATTAAAGTTATTAAAGCATCATACTAAGAGACTTGTTGAGAGACTGTTGAGTTAGAAGACAACTGGACTTCGTCTTGGTCCTTGCAAAAACTTCTTTAGCTCTAAAACTATTGGGAGTCCCAGGTCTTTACCCCTAGTGGGGTTGTGACCTTGGTGGGTCACAGGAGCCAAGATATGGCCCATTAGTGCTGAGTTACCCCACGTATTGACAAGGACAAGGGTCAAGGATTCTTACGATCACTCCAAGGCAATAGGGTTAAATACCTGGGACTCCCCATTTGTCCAGGTCTACAATGACTTGGATGACTGATATCTTGCACAGAAATTATACTGACAGGTTTTTATCATTCTACTGCTACTTGTTTGTCTATAAAGATTTCATACTTTTATGCTTAGAATTATAATTTAAGGTTTGCAATGTGGATTAATACCTAATTTTGTTAAGAACATCATACATTAAGAAGTCATACTTTTGGCCAAATTGTGTATAAACTCTAATCACATCAAGGCTATTGTCTGTAGATCATTCTGCTGGTTGCTTGGAGGTAACATGTTTTAATAATAGTTAACAGACTGAGGGATTGAAAAAGAAAGACATGGTCAGAAGAGAAGACACAAAAACAAAAAGCCAAAACAATACGAGGTAGATTCTTCTGGAAGGTCCCAGATCTGCTTATGCAAAAGAAAATTTGAATTATGAGATAAGCTTTTTGTTCTTAAATATGGGCAGAAAGGTGGTGCAATGTTTTACTCTCCCTGTATCTGGATGAGTTGATTAGTTGCTCTTTAATTGCCCCACTGTGAATGTAGCTAACTAGTGCTGATGTTACCTTTCTGCAGTCCTGAAGAGCCACTGATGCTGATGTGACGTTACATAACAAATCACAGATCACGGGGATGGCAGAGACAGCTCGGGAGCTACAGTAAGGGTTGTGAAATGCATTATTTAGTAATGGAACTGCGAAACTTGCGTTATTTGCTGTGCCCTGCTGTGCTGGGTCATTGTAACCCCTGATCATTCTGGGTGACATACTGTAGAATAGGCTCTCTTCAAAATGATGGTCGGTGTGTCCTGCCCTGACTCTTTTTTGCTTCGGAAAGCTAAATAGGCACAAGAGTCTGGTACAGGCAGATGAGTGCACTGAACACACAAAAATACTAACATTATTTTATGGGAAATCATCAAACGCATTATGTTTTATGAAACAGGATCGTTGACCGAAATGGAAGCTGGCTAGACATTACCATAGTCACATAGCCTTTTAAAACTATTGCAATATAAATAGAAATGGTATTTTCACACGAAAACTGTAAACAAACAATGTGTACAGAATAGTTATAAGTGAGAGACAATAGTGGGATTTAACAAAAAAGGAGTACAATAGGTACATACACTTACAAATAACATTTACATTCATTCATTCATTTTCTTATCTGATGGTTTCTCGTCAGGGCCATGATGACCTGGCAGCACAGGGCTCAAGGCAGGAACAACCCTGGACAGTGCACCAATCTATCATAGGGCACACACTCACACACTAGGGGCACTATGAAAACACCAATTAATCTTACACGTCTTTGGAATGGGTGAGGAAACCGGAGTACCCGGAGAAAACCAATGCAGACATTGGGAGGACATTAATTCACTGTGAGGTCACAGTGCTAACCACTGCATCACTGTGCTGCCCATAGCATTTACAGCTTGTTACAAATAAGTAGTTAAAAGTAATACATACAAACACAAGTGACTTACACAAAAAGTCTCCAAGCACATTAACCGACTTAGCACAGTCTCAAGTTCAGAGCTAATGAGCACACGCTCGTTAAGATGGATCTGCAGTATTGATTGGCTTGTGTGACAAGCAACAAAACAATACCAATTTGCTGCCAGTACATAAATAGACAATTAACATAGGAATCTGTAATAATATATTTGAGTTGGTTTACAGTCGCAATGTCCAGAGTCCAGAGACATTTTTACTTCTTATTATAATTTCAAAGATAACGGATGCTGAACGGAAGTTACGCAGCGCATCTGTATGCACTTTACACACTTTAGTCAACCCACTTTTCCAGGTAAAAAATAAGCCATAACAAGGGCAAGAACGTGTTCAAATTGTCTTTAAATGACAAAGTCTACCTGATTATTGTCACTGACCAAGTCCATCCCTTTATGACCCCAATGTGCCATCTTCTCATCACTACTCAAAGCTCAAATCATTTCAAACTCGTTTCTACAAGCATTTTTTCCCTCAATGACTTTTCATGTGCTTAATTGTTGTAATATTTGTAACAAATATTCAAATTGTGCAATTTCTTTATTTTTGTGTTAAAATTACGCTCACCTTTAGGAACAACATAGACACAACACCTTCTCCATAATATAATGTTGCACACTATATTTTAGAAAAGCAGGTTAAAGGATCACTGCGATGAGGTCGTCAGGGATCTTCCAAAATCACCCCCTTCAAAAATAATAAATAAATACAGTAATAAAAACCAATTTACTAAATACGTGAATGTAGTGAGTTAGGCTAAAAACAGGTTAAAAACCAAACGCAAAATACAATATTAAGGATATTACTCAGAAAAGTAATAAATAGCATTTATTTACCAACTTTATTTCAGTACGTTATTTATATTAAGATCCGTACCAGGACATTCGTCAGACAAACGGTGCCAAAGTGTATTCATTGTCACCAGGGTCACTCATTTCTCAATTGCTAGGGGGCAGTGTGCAGCTATCAGGTGTGATGTGGGTGTTTGGGGGAATTTACGGTACAGGTATGTTTAAGGCATGTTTTTTCAAGGCTCTTGTTTGGGAGGAGTATGTTTGTTGGATCAGCGTGAGTAATATATTTATGTTTGTTTGTTTGTCTTTTCATGGACATTTGTAGCTTCTGTTTTAGGTGTAGGAAAACATTAAGATGACGTTTTGATTATGTTTTTACCCCTGTTTTGTTAACCCTGTCCAGAAGGGTATTGTGGCCTACTGGATTTGGTCATGATTCATTTCTATATTGGTTATATTGGTTACATTCAGTTTTTTTTTATATTTGTCCTTCATATTCTGGTTGTTTGAATGTTCTGTTTATCCTACATAGGCTTTCTAAAACAGCTGAACTACATCAAAACCACGTGGGATTAGTAAAGACCTAGAGTATAGAACGGGAATTCTAGAATATTTGAGACTGTTGCACTATACCTGCTAAAAGCTCTGTGCTAAGAGACTGTTTTGGGACTGGCTTTTGTTTTGCTTTGCTTTATGCATCCCAAAAATATTCATTTTTATATACTCAAAGTCAAAAGTCACAGGACATCATATTATTTCAGGAACAAAAGGGTAAACGACATAAATGAATACTTCAGCAAGTATTGAGTGAGGGGGCCTATCTTTTATCTCTATCAAAGAAACATAAACAATGCTTCTGGCAGCTTTTGTGAGAAGTCCACAACGCAGCACACGGCATGCCCTGTGACTTTTGACTCTGTAGTTTGAAACCTACAAACCTGTAGTAACCTACTTTCAGGAAGATTTTCCTTTCCACTGTCGCCCTAGGCCTGCTCAATTTGAGATTGGCCTTTTCAGACAATGTTCCGTTGTGAAAAGCGCCATATAACTAAATTTGGCTTGACTTGTCTTTAATAATGAATATGGTACCTGATCTCTATACATTAGCGACTTCATCGTAAGAGTATTCTGATGGATCAACATTTGCTCTTATATGTTTATAAGTGGCTCTGGATGGGGCTTTCAGTCTGTGTAAGAACACGCATTATTTCGGGAACTTATGGGAAGGAGCACACACTTCTAGCATATGTAAACACAACCATATTATTCTTTCATTAATAAATGTTTGTTCTGTATGCAAAAGCAGTCATACTGGTCATCATACTGGGCATCAAGTTGAGTATTAACATATTTCACTCAGGGAATCCAGGAACATCATATTGGCACAGTGGTTAGTGCTTTCAAATCAAAGCTCCAGAGACCTAGATTTGAGTCCTGACCCAGTATCTACCTCTGTAGATTTTGCATGTGTACTCTGGGTTTGTGTGAACCAAAGACATTCATTAACTCATTAGTGAATGAGTGTGTGGGGCCGGTTCCTGCCTTGTGCCTTGTCCTGTCAGGTAGGCCTTGGCACCGAATGAGTTTGTGAGAGAGGAGATCCAACTGTGTAAGAAATTGTGTAAAAGAACGTCCGTCCTGTAAAAAAAGGGTTTTGTGTCTCCATTAGCAACCACATGTCTAGAAATGGTCGTAAGTTTTGTTAATTTCTTTCCTTTGGCACTATTCAGAGGTTCATCCCTCCAGATGCACTTGTAGCTGTATCTTTGAAATATTTTGCTCAAAACTAACAAATACAATCAGGAAATAAACTGAAGACTCTAAACTCTATCTATTACGTAGGCTCTGTACTCTCACGTAGACTCCTAAAATGAATGCTGATCAATGATTATGACTGCATGTGGGATTGTATGTCTCTGTGAAAGCCCATGATTAGGTGCAGCTGCTGAGCTGAATGGTACATATGCCTGCATCTTGCCTAAAAAGCTCAGTTACAGAAGTTAAATTGCATTGATGGCAGTGACATGGGCGATGCTGTAATGAATAATCCAATAGAAATATGTTCAATAGGAGCAAGTAAATAGGATGAAAGAAAAAGTGCACAAAGAGCAGACAAAAGGGAAAATAGTGGAGAGACATTTTGAAGATGATTGGTAATAGATAGTAAGTGATCGGTTAAAAGATTTATTTATTTATTAACTTAATTTCAAACTGAAAGTGTGCTTGTCTATGCCATGATGAATTAAGGCAGCTTTGAAGGCAAATGTGGGTTCAGCTCCGCTGCTAGTACAGTGGACCTGGCAAATAGATAGATATCATTAATTTCAGAATGCCCCCCTCCCAATCTACAGCAAAAAATATCAATAAATCTGGATCTAGCTGTTTATTTTGAGATAAGCCATACAAGATATGGTCTGTGTGAGTGTTTTTTGAATTAAGAACCAGAATCAAAAAGCAGGAATTGATGAAAGGACAGGTAATATGGATGCTTGATGCATGAATTGAAAAATGGTTAGATGACGTATAATGACAGGAATAGAACCTAAATGACTATTAAGGCTTTGATTTCTCTGTCTCTGCTCCTGATCCTTTGTTTCAGATTAAATGAGAACAGAAATGATTGTATGATGTATGTTGAATGATTCTAGCTATATGGGAAGCAGGAATGTTCAGTTTGAATGCTAGTTCTGTTTAATTTCCTCTGAAAAAGAAAGTCATGTGCTTACACACTGCTTGTAGTTCTGTCTTTGTGGGGTATGTTCAATGATTTGTGGTGATACTTGCTTAATAATCCTCATCTTAACCATCTCTTCAGTGCCAAAAACATATTGACATGATTCAGCGCATGTGTGAACAATTTTGAAGTGGGACTTCATTTAGGTGTCAAATTCAGTAGTCCATGGCCTTCTAAAACGTTTAAAATGTAAAAGTGATTACGAAGACTTGTGCAGAGGCCCACTGCACATTCATGTCTGTATTCATGCTCAAACTTATGAAAGTATGGAATATATGAGAACTCCTTATAATATGAGTATTACAGATCCCTGTTCAAGAGCTTAAAGTGCATCATGAAGTTGCAAACCGCTTTGGTCTGAACAGACTGACTCCACCTGGGTGAAGTTTGGGTGGGTTTTATGGGCTTTCACTGGGTATTCCTTTCCCCATAACATGACTTATAATTGGTGTCCCTAAAGTCCTTGTCCTTGTGTAAGTGTGTCCTACGATAGACTGGTTTCCTGTCCAGGGTTGCTGTGTTTTCAGCAATGACCCAGCTCAGGGCAGCCCTCAATTTCCAGCTAGGAAAATCAATAAATGAATGATATTAATGTAATTAACATAGAGGCCAATTTCTCTTAGTTGTCTATCACTATGGGAATATTAGATTAGGACAATAGAGTACGACACCGATGCAGTGTACCCAAACTCTGACAAAACACATTTACACTTCCTGTGCTTTTAAACTCCACCTATTCACTGAGTCATGTAGCCAGGTAGGATAAAAGAGTACTGCGAGTGCATGCAGTAGGCTAGAACCACTAATCAAACCAGCATCCCATCAAAATGAGCATGCTTGAAGTTAAAAATGAGTGAACAAACTGTGCCAGGAGACAAACTACAGGCACCACTAGTCATTAGATCTAATGGGCTTAATTGACTTTGAAAAGAGATATGTTGCTCACAAGTGAGCAAATTGTTGAAAATTATGATTAAATTGGTTGCCGTTAAAGACAACTCTTTTTACATTGCATTACATTTGGCAGACACTTTTGTCCAAAGCGACTTACAATAGTTAAGTACAAAAATAATAATAAGTTAAAGGTAA
>JAUZST010000364.1:0-42366 GCA_034779995.1 Parotocinclus haroldoi
TTAACATCTAGGCCACCCATGGAGGATGGGTTCCCTGTTGAGTCTTGGTCCTCCCAAGGTTTCTTCCTACTACTTTCAGGGAGTTTTTACTTGCCACTGTCTCCCTAGGCTTGCTCAATTTGGGATTGGACTTTTAAGATAATATAAGATTGTAAAGCTGCTTTGAGACAATGCTCCATTGTAAAAAGCGCTATATAAATACATGTGAATTGAACTGAAGTACACTGGTGTGGTAGTGGTGTGATACTGTGTGTTGTGCTGGAATGAGTGGATTAGACTTCAAGTTTCAGTACTAAACTGAGAGCAGCTCACCAACCAATAATGTGCTGCTACACATGAAAACACCACCACCATCACTACCAATGTCACTGCAGTTCTGAGAATGAAAGATTTCTTGTGACTTTTAAAAATGTAAAACCTTGTTCAGATTATTGCTTAATTTTGTGCTATTTCAAGTTGATGACGTGAAGTGAATCAATGAAGTTAAGACATTGTGTAAAACAAAAATAAAAAGAGAATATGATTATTTGTAAATCCTTTTCAGCCCTTATGCAATTGAATACACTACAAAGACAATATATTTAATGCTTGTTACAAAGGAGTTGGGACAGGGGCAACAAAAGACTGGGAACGTTGAGGAATGCTCAGAAAACACGTGTTTGGAACATTCCACAGGTGAGTGTCATGAGTGGGTATAAAGAGAGCATACCCAAAAGACTCAGTGGTTCACAAGGTTTACCAATTTGTGAACAACTGCATAAGCAAAAATGAATTTAGGGATTTCATCATCTATAGTTCATAATACTATCAAAAGATTTTGAGAATCTGGAGAAATCTCTGCAAGTAAGCAGCAAGGCCGAAAACCAACATTGAATGTCCGTGACCTTTGATCCCTAAGGCGGCACTGCATTAAAAACTGACATCATTCTGTAGCGAATATTAACATGTGCTCAGGAACACTTCAGAAAACCATAATCAGTGAACACAGTTAATCTCTTTATCTACAAGTGCAAGTTAAATCTCTACCGTGCAAAGTTTAAAAGTCAGCATCTCTGATGGTATGAGGGTGTGTTAGTGCCCATGGCATGGGTAACTTCTGTGAAGGCACCATTAATGCTTAAAGGTACATACAGATTTTGGAGCAACATGTGCTGCCATCCAAACGTCTTTTCCAGGGACGTCCCTGTTTATCTCAGCAAGACAATGCCAAGCCACATTCTGCACCTGTTACAATAGCATGGCTTCATAGTAAAAGAGTTCAGGCACTAAACTGGCCTGCCTGCAGTTCAGACCTATCTCCCACTGAAAATGTGTGCTGCATAATGAAGTGCAAAATACAACAAACAAGGCCCCAGACTGTTAAGCAACTGAAGTTGTACATCAAACAAAATTGGGAAAGAATTCCACCTACAAAGCTTCAATAATTAGTGTCCTCATTTCCCAAATGCTTAATGAGTGTTGTTAAAAGGAAAGGTGATGTAACACAGTGGTAAACATGTCTTCTTTGGAACATATTGCAGACGTCAAATTCAAAATTAGTGAATATTTGCAAAAAACAATAAAGTTAATCTATTTGAACATTAAATATTTTGTCTTTGTAGTGTATTCAATTGAATATGGGTTGAAAAGGATCTGCAAATCATCGTATTCTGTTTTTATTCATGGTTTACACACCTTCATTGGATTTGGGGTTGTATTAGTATTGGCTTAATGTCAGTTAACCTGAAGCCCTGCGATTTTGACATGGCACTGGTAGTTAAACTATTCAGTCTCCAATTGAACTGTCCAAAAAAAAATTTATAGCTAATATATTTTAGAATGCCATCATACTGTAACTAAACCTATGATCCAATTACAGTCTTCTGCCAGGCACAACTGTGTTTTTAAGGTTTAGTGTGTGTAGCTAAATTGTATAGTATATTTGTAAAGTAATTTCAGACTTTACCATGGTTCAAACTCTTCCCAGGTCAACATTATACCTGCATTTGTTGGGGCATTTATGGACATGGGTGGAGTCTGCAGGTTTCTAATGGACAGACGACTGTCAGGTCAGTAAATATGTAGCAATAGCTTTTCTTATTTAAGGAAGTATGATTTTTGGATGTTATCAAAAACAGAATTGCGCAAAATACAGAGAAAGGTAAATGAATCCCTAAATCTATAGCTAATAATTTTATTTCAAGTCCATTTCAATTGCTGATATGATTTGCAGGTTTATGAGAGGAGAGACTGTCCCTGTATTTCTATTTTGCACAGCATATTTTTGTGTTCATGACTGGGACGTCATTATAAAATGTTGTTGTGCCCCACTAAAATTATGCCTGGCTGCCAACCAGAATGCAATTCCACTTGTGCCCAAGTAAATTAACTTTAAGCATTAATTATAATTATGTATTTTAATGGTAGTAATTATTACTGTCATTATCCATATAACAGCCAACAGCAGTTTCTAGACTTAGAAAGTTAATTAAACTAAAATGCAGCTCCAATGCAACCAAACTGAAATGCAAATGTCTACCAACTGCGCTTCTCTGATACATAGTCCACTTCAAGGTTAGTGAGGTACAGTTGAGCTTAAAAGTCTGAGACCAATAGTGAAAGCTGGTTTGTACTATGTTACGTTTATTTCATTACAAATCATAAAAAAACAGTACAACAATTTATATGACAAGATGAATTTGTGAAAAATGTTGGTAAATTCCAGAATGTATGTATATTTGCTCAATTTATTCCACCTCCTTCTTTTTACACTTACCGTCCATTTGATCAGTTCCACTTACCATATAGAAACACTTTGTAGTTCTAACTTTACATATTTTTGTCCATCTGGTTCTGTACATACTTTGTTTTCCCCCTTTCCTCTATTCTCTAACGGTCAGGACCACAGATACAGGTACTATTTGGGCTGTGGATCACTCTCAGCAATGTTTTGCTGATTTGAGCCGATCAGACAAAAAAGTGCTGCTGGAGTTCTGTGTTCACTCACTGTGTACCACATCAGTATCACTACAATGCTGAGAATGACCTACCACCCAAATACTGTGTGCTCTGTGGTGATCCTGTAGCGTCATTAAGCTCTACTGCTGGTGAGTCCTGCCCTTCAGACAACAGAGTTAAAGGGACAAACAAAGTATGCATAGTTTGCCATGAAAGGGTACAACAATAATGTTACTGTGTAATAATATGCAAAATGCATAAAAGTTGCAATGTACTGAATGCCAGAATATTAGAGAAGGTGAAATGACTAAATGTGCTACACATCAGTCAACCTGATAAACTTACAAATCACAGCCAGCCTGCCGTGTCCTGTTCTTTAAATAGCCCTTGATCATTATTATATTAATATCAACATGGAAGATAATTGAATACTTTAGTAAATCTATCTTGGTTTTATATATATATATATATATATGTGTGTGTGTGTGTGTGTGTGTGTGTGTGTGTGTGTGTGTGTATGTGTATGTGTGTGAAAGGCAAACCATTTTCTGCTCAACCTGTAATTACTGAGAAGCCTTTGTAGGGGACATTTTCTGAAATGTCCCTCACTGTAACTTCACAGAGTAAATACATAGTATCTCCATAATGGTCCATTAACTCAGTCTCATAAGGACACAAAGAGACCAATCATCTCTGAATAAACAAGCCAGATAAATGGTAGCATTTTGTAAAGCTTTTTGAGGACGATGATCTTTTTGTGTTTGCCACTGTAGGATAATTATGGTCATCACTACTAAATAAGATATTCTAGTTACTGATTTGGCCCCATGACCAACTGCAGGGTAAACATGCTGTTCTCTCTGAAAGCAGACCATTGTCTGAAGAACTGGAACAATATTGTCTGCTCTGTTCAGCTAACCTCCCATATAACCTCTATCCAGTGACTGAGTTACAGTTGTTTGAGGGGGTAGCTGGGAAAGGCTGTGGATCTGGAGGCTTTGAATAGAACACACAAACATACACTGGGCATGTGTGAAGATATGATGTGTGAATTTTTAAATCTAACTTTGTATTTAAACACAAAGGTTATTTAGTGATTCAGTGATCATGCTCTTCCTGTCCTTGTGTGGGTTTTCTCCAGGTACTCCGGTGTCCTCCCACATTACAAATTACAAAGACGTGCATGTTAGATTAATTGGTTTTTCCAAAGCGTCCATAGTGTGTGTATGCGTGTAAAACTCTCTATAATCAATTCTCTAAGATGGACAGGATTCCCTGTCTTCCACTTCCCCTGTGGGGGGAGGTGTTCTACGTCAAAATGCCAGAATAGGATGAGGGTACAGGAAAAAGAGGGAAACAACCAACAATACCCAACCCTCACACAGCCGAAAGAGCACACAAAGGTTATACTATAATTATTAAAGTGAGCATCAAAGTTTGACACCATTTCAAAAGTTGTTCCAAATTGAGCTTTGAAATAAAATATCTATACAGGTATTAAAAATAAGTGTCAAACTTATATTAAAGCGAGTTCCAAATGAGTTTCTGTGTACACAAAGCATGGGCACAAAGTAAAAAGCAGCACTAGTGTCAATGATCTCTGACATGCTTATGCTCATGTGATGTGTCATACACAGAAAGAGACAAAAGCACATTAATAAAAAAATACAGTACAGTACAGTTTTCAAGAGGTGACAATTGTCACACGGCATCATAACGGTACATATAATGCTTCAACTCTGCTTCCACTTGTTTGCATTTTCTTTGCAGGGAACAAACTTGAATAAAACATATTTACATTATTCAGTTGTTGTCCTAGTAAAAATAGACAAATGTATTATATAGGGCATAGTTTCCATTGGTCATTAAGTAATGCATTATTTGCTGTTGGCTCAAAGCAGTTCATACCAAAGAAAACTAAGCATAGTCAAATAACTTTCATGGACCTTTCATGGAGTAACCAAGTAAGTAACTCCTTTGCATATGATATGTAAGTTGACCTAACTGATGGAAACATAGAGGGCTTGGGTTCAATTCCCAGTACTACTTGCAATAAGAAGGTCTGGTTTTTTGTTTATGGAACCATGGGATGGACTGGCTCCCTGTCTAAGGTGTGTCTTTGTTGCATCAGCTGCATTCTGGGTCCTTCACCACATCCACAGTCAGGTTTATTATTTGTTTAATTCTGACATATGTTCATTTCACTTAGAAAATCCAGTAACTGTAACTTGACCAGGGGATTCAGGCTATTACTTAAAATTCTATTTTATGGTGTTTGATGTTGTGCACCTCAGATAGTCAAAACTCATCAGACCTGCATGTACCTAATTGAGGGATAAATGGCTGCACAAATTCTGATACAGATGCATTTATAAATGTTTCATTCTTCTTTTTTTTCATTTTCAGGCATATCATTACCCATAATACTACCTGCCTGTGTGGCATCCAGCTCAGGGCCACAGGGAACTTATGGCAGTAAAAATATCTGGTTAGATCTCTCAATTTTTTAGAGAAATAACTGCTTTAGGACATTTGGAGAATGCTATATTTGATGTTTCACACTTTGTTTATCATTACCTTTTCTCTCATGTGTTTTAGGAGCCTAACTGCCCAGTCCGGCACTGCCAATCAAGGCCTAGTGGCTTTAGTGAATGTGTATGTCATGGTGACCTCAATGACACCCCTTACAGCATTTTTACATCGAACGGGTTTGGTCAGGACACACTTGGACAAACACAGTTACATCAGTAAGGTAAAATAAGTTGCATATCTGTGCTATCTAATTATTTTATACTGTGCATTTATACTGAAGACTAAAATGAACATGTTATGTACATTCACAAAGCCAAGTCAATAGAGCTCTGAAATCAGTCTGTGTCTTATTTGGTCCTACACGCCAGCCCACCCACTTGCTTAAGGTATAACATGATAGCCCACAACTGTTGTGACCCAGGTTTGAGTGGTGCTTTCCAGCTGGGTCTGCCATGGTCGGCCATGGCAAACAGGCTTGACTGACTGTGTCAGAGTAAGCAGGGGCCTGTTGAGAATGCGGCTCCTGAGGCTGGACTTATTAACGGTACACGGAAATCTATATACTATATTCTTCAGGATTGGTGCCAGACCTCCATAACTCTCATAAGGAGAAAGCAGGCATGGACCGTGAAAAATCTTATCAACATTGCTTAAAGAAAAAAAGAAAGACATCTTCGATCTATTTTGATTTATGGGAGAATATTCTTTTCCATCCTTTAACATTAGACAGGATTTTCAATGTTTTACTACTTTATAATTGTTATTTAATCAGTATACAATTTGCATTTGAATTATATGTCCAGAATTTTGAAATTATGAGGAAACTAATATAATCAATATAGCTCACGCTTGAACTAGAGACTGTTATATTAGTGTTTGTCTTATGTTCTTCTTCATATTTGTAACAAGCTAATAATAGCTTTCATACATTAGTGTGCTGTAAGTAGCAATCATTTGTTATTACTTGTATCCTTTCTCTCACCTATAACTATGTAATTTGGTTCACAATCACTCTGGCTGATCTTTTGTGCTCTTCGTTTGTCAATACACTTTTGGCTTCAATCTGAGAAAAGTATCAGGACCATAATACTATGCCAATAAGGAGTGTAATGATTCGTTGTGACACAATACGCTGCTCTGCAACAATCGGACAATGCATGGGGGCATATACAGTGTTCCCTCGTTTATCGTGGGGGTTACGTTCCAGGACAATCCACAAAGTAGGGACGCTATATTTATTTAAGTATTTATACACTATTTTAGCTGTAGAACTTGCAGAACATTTGGGTGGCATCGTAGGGCTTGAATGAATTCAGTCTACAATGAAACTTTCACATGTCAAGTAGCGACTCAGGCGGCCGATGCTCTAGTCTTACTTCTCGTTTCTGGTGCGTATTCATCCACTGAGTAAATATGCTATTTACTGTAAATCATAATATTTTATGATTTATTCCTTTATTGTTAGAATTAATATTTGAATTTTTAAAAATAAATTTTGTGATTTTTTTAAATATAAATGTTCCGCGAAAACTCGTGAAACAGCGAAAATCCGTGATATATTTTTTTTCATTAATATTTTTTTAAAAACTGTGATGCACCGGGCCGTAAAACGGGAACCGCGAAGTGGCGAGGGAACACTGTATATGCAATTTCATTTTTGAAAACTCATACTCACACAGGCATATGGCGTTCCTAGTGAGAAGAGTGTCTTTTAAAGACTGTTTAATTCAAAATTATGTCAAGCAATTATATTAAATATTTTTATTCTAGAAAAGTTCACATTGTTTTGCATTGGTATTCTTTAGAAATAAACGGTTATGTTTCTCCCAGTTATTTAGTGTAATAAAATAAATATTAATATAGAAATATTGTACAGTGGTATTGCACTAATGGAATAGAGTATTGTGTTTACAATTGTAAACATAATGTATCTAGTAATTTCTTTTAATTGCAAGGAAATAAGAAAATGTCCATTGTTTACAGTACAAAAATAAAAGAGGAAAAAAAAATAAAAATAAAAATAAAGTGTGAGAAAATCAAATCTTGAACTATCATGGATCACACCATGATTAGATTGAATCGTTATCCTCAGTGTTATGGCTTTCCCCTAGATAGAGGGTAATTATTTAAAAGTTCCTTAAAATACAGTGGCATTAGGGATGCTCTGTAGATGGTAGACTCGCTAGTGTTTTTAGCTGTATTTTGGACACATTCACCTATTGTTTGAACATAATTATTTTTATTAGAAAATCAGCAAAAGTGGGTTACCTTGGGTACTCCTGTTTTCTCCAAAGACATGCATGTTAGGTTAATTGATTACTCTAATTTGGTGACTTGTGTGTGTTTGTGTGTGTGTGTGTATATATATAACTAGTTGTGATATAACCTTGTGTGTCACTGAAATGGCCACTAAACAAATAAACCACATAATAAATCAGTATAAAGACAGACTAAAGGACAATGTCATTGCTTTCCATGAATTCCCAAACATTTTCTTTAGATAAGAATAATTGAGTCCCTCCACTCTGACAAAACTGCAACTTCCTAATGAACAAAATAAAGTGACAAATCACCATATTGGCTTAATTGTTACATACAGGGAAGGCCTTGATGTGTCCCCTCTACAACAGTGCTCTCCCCTTTGACTTTAACTCTTTAACTGCTTTAACTCCCTTTTTAAAGGAAGAAAGACAGTGATCAGTAAGCTCATTTACTATAATGGGTACATGTGACATTTACAGCAGTTGGCAGACACCCTCATAAAGAGAAGTTAAAGGTTAAAAGGTTTGGCTCAAGAAGCTCGGTGGCATCAGAATAATTTATTATAATTTTTGCCTTTTAGCCAAACATTTCTATATTTTTTTTTTGACTGCAGTCATGCACACCCTCAAAATTGTTAACGGTTTGTCTGAAGACTGAATCAGAATGGCTTTTGAAACTATATATAACTAAATATAACATTTCTGAATACTTGTCATGTGAGAAGGAATGTGAATGCATGTGAAAGACCTCTCATGAGGGCTCATCTAGATTAAAGCAGACAGTTGGAAGCCATATATAGATGCAGTGAGAGAGAAGTGACTTACTTACTAACATTTAAAAATAAGTATTTAAACTTAGACTGTATTTGTCTGTATGTGTTTCTACAGTGTGTCTGGTTAGCTTATGAGAACTTATGTAAAGCTCAGATTAATTTCATTTAAGGATTTTTGAAGGCTAAATGTCCTCCAGGAAATCTGGGTGCTGCCCTTCTATTCATAAGGTTTTTTTTTTTTATTTGATCCAGTGACCTGCATACAAAAGCGTGTGATTTTCATCTATTCATGTGATTTTGCTACAAAAGTTTATTGACGGTAGTGCCATAACTTGAATCCAGTTCTCATTAACTTTCCATACTCATTTAATCCAGTACAGGATCACAGGAAACTGGGACTGTACCTACAATATATGAATCAAGAAAATGAATCAGAATCTCTTTATTTTGCCAAGTATGATACACATACAAGGAATTTGACTTGGTGAGAGCACACATATTGACAAGTAACAAGCACACAGAGGATTAAACAAGGATTACACTAATAGAGAGATTAAAATAATAATAAATTAACTAGAATGAGAGGTGACCACTGCGGTTGAGGAGCGCTACAGCTCTGGGGAAGAAGCTGTTTGCGTGCCGTGTAGTGCTGGTTTTGATGGACCTGAGTCTTCTACCCGAGGGTAGTGTCTGGAAGAGATGATGTGGCAGTATGTGAGGGTCAGTTTTAATATTGCCAGCACGTTTCCTGATCCTACTGGTGTAGATCTCCTGAAGGGTTGGCAGATTACATCCATTGATCCCCTCTGCAGTCCTGATGATGCGCTGTAGTTTGGCTCGTTCTCGGGAAATGGAGGAACCAAACCAGGCGATTATGGATGATGTGAGGATGGACTCGATGGTCTCTGTGTAGAACTGGATCATCAAAGTTTGCGGCAGGTTGAATTATCAAGAAGAACATTCTTTGCAGTGCTTTCTTTGAGATGGAGACTGTGTTTTTCTTACTTCAAGTCTGCATATGGTGGTGCCCATGTCCAGGGAATTACTTGGACAAGGAACCAGACTAGCACAGGACACATTCACACAAACTGGACTTTAGAGATACCAACTGACCTAAACTACTTATGTGTGTAATTTCCTTTTATCATCAGTTGTTTATTTGTTATGCCATATGTTATGCTCGGCGTTTCCTTATATCGTGTGTTTATTAAGAAATTAAGAACTGCTTCTAATCCTTGTGCTGTCTTGCCGCCTACAATCTCTTATAAATTTACTGTATGTGGACTCACTCATGAGGATTTGCCAGGAAATGTTAACGGTATCGCTCTGAAATTCCACGTAAATTCTAATTGGCCGAAGTTTGACTAAGGGTTGATTGCCCACTTACAGATTAATTCCCCGATACAACATGAAAACTGGGGCGATTTTCCTCTAGCTCTGCCCCCTTTGATTTTATACGCTCACAACTGTTATCCAGAATCTCAACACTCTCCAGTCCTCAAAGTCTGTTGGAAGGTTAATGTTTGGCTTTGCTGTAGCACCACCTATTGGCCAGTCGGGGTGAGTCCGTTGACCCGAGTTGGGGGAGGCAACTGTTACCAGGTGGGCGATAATTATCGTATTGTACGATAATACTCTGTACGATGTACGATCAGTAATCCCAAAAAAGACTAAATATACGAAATTTGACAATTCTGTGAATGCGTGTTTGTAATCAGTTGTAATCAACCTGTCGCAATTGTCTGAGTTTTTTTGTGAACCCAGAAGGCATCTCTTTGCGGAGAAACATTATAAATTCTAAAAGAATGGTCTGAATAGTCCGCTGCACCTGCCCCATGAGTGAGAAAAAAAAAAAAAAAAAATTATGAAGAAGCAGAGCCGGTCTGGAAAAAGAAGCACTGAAAATTTGTATGATGGGTGTATGATAGTTTCCCTCAAAATATGCTAATTTTATGTCTCTGGTATGATAATCCTACATTTCTCACCTGACAACACTGTGGACTACTACTTACAGACCAAGTTTCTTGTTTGTACGACACAATTCGTTTTAGAGCAGAATCAGAATAATAATATAGAAGAAATAAAAATCATAACAATAAAACAACAGCTTTTATTTCCAGGTATTTACATCTGGAGCTAATACACAGTTCAGAAACCCCTTTTGTTTGAACCCACCAATTTTTCTTGTAAGCAAAAGTATAAGAACATGTGATTGTGGGGTGTGTTTTGTTGCACGTGTGTCCTGTTGGATTGATTGTTCAAACAATAAATAGTGCTGAAAGTCTATGCTCAGTTTCAGGTTTGAATTTTGCCTGTGCAGACTGTTCATTTATAGTTAGAAGAGTAAGCAACATAAAAGCCAGAGAGTGAAATGGGTGAAAAACATGCAATTGTGAAACTGATAGAAGATGGAAAATCAATCAGAACCGTTGCACAAATATTAGCCATAGCGAAAACCTCCAGATTGTAGGAGTGAAGGTATCACAATCTACTGTTTGTAGAAGACTTCATGAACAAAACAAATATACAAAAATATGAAGGTGGGGCTGGTAGTTGTCAAGAGGTACAGATACAAGCCTTGGTACTAAGATTTATGGACTGATGAGACAAAGATATATCTTTAGCAATAGGAATAAAAGGCTAAAGTTTGGAGAAAGAATGAAGAGGATTTACTCATGATCCCAAACATACAAGCTCATCTGTGAAACATAATGGAGGTAGTGTCTTGGGTTCTTCTGGGATGGGCTAATTAATCTTCATTGATGATGGCACACATGATGGCAGCAGAACAATGAACTCAAAAGTCTACTGAAACATTTTGTCCGTCTTAAAATCTAACATTTATGTGTGAGGTGGTAAAGCAAGACGTTCCCTTTGATACAAAGCAAAAGCATCCTCTTTCACCACTGCTTATCTTGACTGGGATCTGAGGGGGTGGGGGGAATGCAGGGTATTCTGAAGCTTATCTCGAAATGAACAGGGCACGAGGTACATGCTTGACAGGGTACCAGTCTATCACAGAGGTCTGTGACTGCCCCACAGAACATTCATGTTATAGTCCAGCTCAGGGTTTAAACAAAGGGTATAAGTTTAAAATCCTCTTTTGAATGAAGAACAGTTAATGACATACAGTACATGATACCAGTGGGTTGTTTGTTTTTGTGTTTTCCAGCTATTTATAATGATGATAATGAAACCCATTTCTTACTAAGTTTGTGCCTTGATGTGTTGATTGTGTGTGTGTGTATGTTCCAGCTGCAAACATTTTTTTCCGAGAGGCTGGAGCCTATACTGGCTCTGCAAGCTTTTAAACATATGAAGCAAGTCATCAGTGATATTCTGACTGCTGCTGCTATGACCACTGCCGAGCCCAGTTCTCCTGCCAGGTATCACCTTGAGACACCATAACACTTTAACAATTTATTCCAATTTCCACCAGGTTTATTTGTGCCTCTTTTATCTTGATTGTACAATACTGCACAAAAGAATAGGAAACACATTTGCAGAGTTGGTAGAAGAGTGGTTATTAATCCGTCTCTGTTAAGGTGAGGTTTCAGCATAGCAAAGTTGCCAATGATAAGCCTGACTGCCATTCCACAGGCAGGCAGTTACATTTACATTTACAGCATTTAGCAGACACCCTTATCCAGAGCAACTTACAAAAGTGCTTTAATCAGTAACATAATCTATTTCTAATAATCAGGAATCCAAACAAGAATACACTTCTGAGACTTTTATGGTTGTGTTTTTTAAGAGAGAGAGAAAACGGGAAGGGTGGGGGGTTAGTTGAGGTAAGTGCAGAATAAATGGGTCTTCAAAAAGCGTTCCATCAAAACAGAGAAGAATCTACATGCATGTCATAGTCGTCCCCTGAGAAAGGGGGAGCACTAGTCGAGCAGTGTTATTTACATTTCCTGTAGGATCCATTCCATTCTCTCTGAATATTGCCCCCTTGACCCTTTTTCCACTGTGGCCTTCCTGAATTTCACATCCCATCTTGGGTCTCCATTGTCTGTCTGTTTCTGTGCTGTCCATGTCAGGGGATTTCCCTTCCTTCCTTTGAGTCTTCTGAGCTAGTTGGGTTGTAGAGGATAGTAGTAATACACCTGATCAGTGGGGACCCTGTGTGACAAATTTTACATGTGAATTGATGTAGATCATGAGGGAAATGGTATCAGAAATTGGGAAATAGGGTGTAAATTTAACTGAAGTTGACTGACAGTAACTTTTTTTTCATAGGTGTCCTCTGTGTTTTCAGTTGATGACGTTCATATTGCATTACAATGCCTCTGTTCATCCAGTAGTAGTAAAGGTACGCATGCACAACTGCTTCACACCTTAACACATATAAAGCCACCTTTCATGGCAAATGAATGGCAAATAAGAATGATTACAGCAATATTACCACTCCTACATTTGGTATAACAGATTAAAAGATATAACAGATCCCATTCCTGTCAGCTATAAATAGGCATCTGATACTACAGTTTGTACAGGCTCGCCAAAATGGATCAGTAGAAGACCAGATAGTTGCTTGCTCTGAGGAGTTTGGCTCAACAATATGAAAGCATGGATCTGTCCTTCATTGTATCAGCATTTCAGGCTGGTGGGGAGGTGCCAACTGAGCACTGATTTAACACTGCCTAAGTATTGATGATGACCATGTCCATTGCTTTATGACCACAGTGTAATCATTTTCTAGTGGCTGCTTCCATCAGGTCCCAGCACATTGCAAAACTAAAATAATCTGAGTGGTTTCTTGAACATCACAATGAGTTTACTGTACTTACATGCCCTAACCTTTTCTCAAAGATAAGCTGATAAAAATAAGTAATGTGTGCTGAATGAAGCAGCTGGTTTTAATGTTTGTATATTACACTACCCACACTACTTGCTTGTCTGTGCCCTTCATGTTATATAGGCTCTGGAGGACAAAAATTAGGAGATATTTCAAACTGATTGCGAAGAGAATCCCACAAGAAATGCTGGACAAACTGATGCTGTTCATGCCTCATCACTCTGTCAGTGTGTTTTAACAGTCTTGGCTGACCATACACCCTACTGAACAGTCAATGTATGGGACTCTCATACATTTTGACATGCTTATGTTGACCCACATGAATATATCACTTGCTACTCAATTACCATAATTGATCTATAGAGCATATATACTATGAAGGGCACATACAAGCAAATCACCTTAAAAGGTCAGGTCAGTCCAGTCCATTGTAGTGATGAGTGGGGGTGTGGTGACAGCACTAGCAGAAAATCCCTGTATCTAAATCCCCTTCCATATTTCTTGCAATGTCTTGGACTGCTGTATTGAGTTACCAGCAGAGGGCGGCAAATACTTGTCTTAATCCGGGGTAGATGAGATGATGAGATCTTTTTTAATTGAATATGTCTCATGAGACTCGCAGCATATAAACTTTGGAGACTAGATGGCAGCAAATCCAACAATTTTTACATTTTTCCTTCCTCCCTTCTCACAGGTGCAGACAGATCTACACTTTGATGGTATGAAGGACCCAAACCTGGATGGACAGATCACCAAAGAGTATATAATAGAAGACATGCTGAAACTACTTTTCCCAGCGTGCAGCAATGAGGACAGATCTAAAACAAGTGCTCAGGATACTACTGAAATAAAGGTGATAATCACATCACATCATCAATTAACATCAATAATTAAAAAACTGTTAGCTATTTTAAACTCTTAAACAGCCATTCCAAGTACAATCAAAAATAAGTTTTTTGTAGAAATTCCTCACCTAGTGAAAACTCTTTAGGCAAGTCAAATGAAAATTCTAAATAAACGCCAGTGCCATTTTGAGCTCTTACATCTTAATTTTCACAGTTTGTCTTTTCAACAACGTGTAAATATACACTCACCACACACTTTATTAGGTACACTTTCTACACACATTATATAAGATAAGATATTTAGTGTTTCAGGTGATGTTTTGTACAATTCAAACACTGCTGACAACAGCCTGGATAGTCATTTTCGTCTTTGTCCCAGAGCATCAGTTGTTTCCAACTAGTGATTAATCTGACCACAATACACATTTCTGATGTTTGACCAATTCTAGATGCCTCCAAGCCCAAAGAAGTTGACGCACTTTTGGACATGGTTAACATGATTTAATTGACATATGTGAATCCAACTCTTTATTGTAGTGCTTAACAAATGTTTAATGTTTGTGTATATTATTTCAAATGTATCTTATCAATGTTGGTTTGAACAGGTGAGAGAAACATTTTTTTATATGTTTTCTTTACATTGTTTTTCACAACCTTTATGACCAGATATTGGTAAATCTTCTACGTTTCTAAGAACAAAATAGTCTTAACCATAGACTTAAGACCTCTAATGTTGAATCACTATTGTTAATGTTAAATTACTATTGCCATGGCTGAATCCTTGTACACATCTATGGACACTGCTCACAAAAATGTGCGGATATTTAATTATGGGAAAATTCATTTAGATATATGTCCTAATATTTGTGAGCAGTATATTTATTCTGTTCAGTTAATATATTTGCTTTACAATAGGTAGAAAATAATTAGGTCTTTTGCTCTGATTGCTATTAAAACTACACTTAAAATACCGTTTAATTGCACATGGGATAAATCATGTTAAGTCCTGCCAGTTAATCAGTGCAATCTTTCTACATAGTAAGAGAAGTATATTGTCTGTAGAATTTCAACACATGTAGCTAACCGTCTGTACTTTGTTTGTGTTACAGTACAGTAACTGTGAGAGGCCAGACAGTTTGTGCTTATCAGCGGATGAGACACAGTTCCTCCTTCAGTTTCATGAACAGCTCAAGAGTTGCTCATTTTCTAACTTTCATCTGGTATGTCACTTGCATGATGGGTTGAATGGGCTGATATCACATTTCAATGACAAGCTCTTACATTGTGTAATATTTTTCATTTCTGATTAAAATCCTGTTTTGTTTGAAATTACATCAATGATGATATTTTCTCTGATTTTACAGCTCTTCCCCAAATCGCAAAGATTTCCTGCAGTACAGCATTCTAGGACAGGACCTCTCTCTGCATTACTCGAACGGCTCAGCACATTCTACACAGACAGACATGACAGAGATAGGTAACACACTTTCACACAGATGTTTTACCGCTGCCTTCAGAAACATAATAAAGATAAAGCTTGAGAAACTTTGACTTTGATTGAAATTAAGGATACTGATCCTTTCATTAGGAAATTAACCAGTATTGTAACTTCCTATAAAATAATTATATAATTATATTTTCTAATATTTCTAATGCATCTAATCTAACTATATAGTAAACATGCATCTGGGAAAACATTCCAAACGCTGGTGAAACCTATAGAATTTTGTTAATCATAAGCTGAGCTATGTTATACACACTAATCAAGTGTTTATTCTAACAGTCTTAAATGTAATAGGCTAAACAATGCGCTAATACTAACGCAGGCGCGCACACAAAACCCAAATACACATAGACAGAAAGCTTACAGTGAGTCAGAGCTACTACAGACTACTGGGCTAATACAACCAGACTGTGGGCTAATGGCTAACACTAGCCCAGACACAGGTGGTAAACAAATGGATTCAGACATAGTGCTGGGATACAGGGGTACAACGGAACAGCTAACGTAAGGCATATCTGACATGGAACAGTACAAATAAAAAGAAACAAGAGCTGAAAGACCATGTTCAAGAGTGAGCCCCAAGAGGGGAGCCATGTAGGATGATATGGTAAAAGGTGGTACCAAACTGATCACCTAAGGCAGGAGTCACCAACCTTTTTGGAACTAAGAGCTATATTAAGAGTGCAGAGTAATTCGAAGGGCTACTTCTTTAATACAAACTTTCTGTATAACAAAATTGCACTCTTCAACTTTAATAATAATAATCGTAATCATTATTTGTACTGATTTGTCTGATCAACATTTTACCTTGGTAGAAAGCACAGATATATTTCAACATTATTTATTTTTGTTAATTCCAATCTGTCAACATTTAAAAAGGTCAGTTATAACAGTTCTGATATTTTTGTAAATATGTTTATTTATGTATTTACAAATTATCACTTCAAATGTATGTCACACTGAATTAAATCGTAGACTTTTTGACTGGTATAAAAAAAAAGACTGCTATTTGTGGGTCTGTAGTTAGCGTCGAGGCTTTTGTAACGCTGAAGTTCCTCTCCACATTGTGCATCTTCTTCTCAATCATTGATAAAATAGAATGATCTATTTTGCTTTTCTGCCATGTTTTTGTATTAAAAAAATCACATCTTGCTGCGCCCGAGATCATCGTAGCTGCGTCCTCTAGCCTGTCTTAGCAAAGTTTGATATGGAGGTCTTGCACTAGATATTTATCTTTAATACCAGACAAAATTGTAAATTTATATATTCAACACTGCCATATTAAAATCTACACAAATGCAAACGTTATTAAATAAAAAAACAAAAAATACAATTATATATTTTTTTAGACAGAGTTCCAAGGTGCTATTTTTATAAATGCCCTACAGGCAACTCGTGGTCACATCGGGCTACCGGGTGCCATGTTAGCTACCCCCGACCTAAGGTATATGTGTCTCCAGGTTCAGCGTCTGAGGGCACTAAGGCTGTAGGTTTGAGGAGAAATTGATCATGAATGGGGGCTTTGAATAAGAGCACAGCTGGCTGTAATTGTGGAGCCTACTATGGAAGGAGTAAAGTGTGGAGGGAATGGTGGAAGATGCTGTCATTAAAGAGAGTACTTTATTAAGAAATAGCCTAACTTGCAAATACTATGTGAATACTATATATATACATGTTTTTATATTATAAATGTGATTATAGATTACATCTAACTATGGGAGTAACCTAGTAGATTATTTTCTTCTAAAGCTTCACCACAGTGCACCTCTCTACAGTTTACTGCTTTGCATTGAGAAAAAAAGCTTTTGTTATTAATAAATGCATCTTCAATTGACAGATTTTGCTTTAGACTTTGGTTTGGCACACGTTGTTTCCAAAATGAATTGAGACTGCCAAATAGTATTTTAATGAAGTGAATGGATGTTCTTCTCGCTCATAGTTCTCTAATCAAGTAAGTGCTGCTCTTGGACCTTGTAACAGACATTGCTCGTACTGTTGGACTGCTCCCAAATGATTGAAGAGCTGGCTCTGTTTTTGCAGCCAGAGAGAATGTTAAGTGTGTGAGTAAGAGAGAATTTTACCACTTGTGCTAAATTGCAGGGTGAATTTTGGCTGGATTGAGTACATTTTGCAAGACTGAGAGAAAAATCCTGAATGCGTCATTAGCACATCCTGACCTTTCCTAACCATTCTAGCCAATTAAAACACAGAGCTAAGCAATTCTAGTATGTGTATGTGGTTGCCAGGAAAGCCCTGACGGAAGCAATAAAATATCTTTTTGTTTTGTGGAAAGTGGGAATTTAGTGGTGTTTTATTGGCAATGTTTTGATTTGAATGTGTAAAGCTAACATAAAAACTATACTCATATTTCTTGCAGTAATAATCATCCAGTCAGACTGAAAGACAAGTGGAATTCTGATCCACGAGAACCAGGTAATTATTGCTTACAAACTACCCCAGCTCAACATCTAATTTGAGAATACTGTTATTGTACAGTAATAACATTTGCTTTATTGAAAGTTAGCTCCTGAACATTTCTTACTCAGACTCAATATTGTTCTAATGAGGTTGCAGTGGATCTCATTAGAATTCACTGAAGTTGCTGAATTAAATATACAGTCGAAATGTATCAATACAAATACACAAAACAACGCTATACATTGTTTTTTAAAGTTTGTGAATCAGCATAAATATAAACAAAAACATTGTCATATTTTTTAGTTATAAAAGTAGATAAAGAGGGCATAATTCAAGAAATGAGTTTTTACCTGTTGATTAGTTTCGCGTATCAGCTTGGTGGAATTTATGGGGTGATAATGGATCTCAATTTCCTCCATTTGTTCACAATGTGTCTGTCTGTGTATTGGTGGAGTCCAGTCTCTCTTAAGTCTCTCTTTAAAGATGGAGCTGGAGCCTTTTCCAGCTTGAACATCAACATCTCTTTTTCACTGACCCTCAGAAATCTCCTTTCTTAGTGCAATGATGTCACTTCCACAAATAATTTTACTTTTAGTATATGTGTGAAAATCTTTATTTTACATTTATGCAGAACTATAGAAAATTCTAAAGGGTTCTTAGACTCCTTTCTATCACAGATCTGGAATGACTTTCTTGTAGGCTTCTTTAATGGTATTGATCTTGAAATACCACAAAATTGTCTCTATATATTTGCATCTCTATATGTGAAATAGTATCTGTGTGGGACATCTAACATGAAGAAGACGATATCAGGAATCAGAAACCTGAGCCACTGGACTAAATTAAACTGCTGCACCATCTGAGCAGCTGTTATTGTTATTATTTAATTTTTTCTCTTAAGCTTAATCGTGTACATTTATTATTATACAAATTATGATATTGTATTTATTTTTATTATTATTATTATTATTATTATTATTATTATTATTATTATTATGTTTAACATTGTTAAACTGAAAGGAATATCCTGGTCTGTAGACAGGTGTGTGGAGCCCCACTTGAGACAACTGTATACTGATCCTCCTCTTGTCCTGACCCCACTCTTTAACCCATGGGTGAAGGAGTACCGAGCTGAAGTACAATTTGATGTAATCACAATACGGATCAAACCTGAGCCTGTGAGTGCAAAATGCCGCGTTCACTTGGATGAACATGGAGGACCCAGGTATGAGCTATTTATTTAAATTAGCTTTTCCATTTTCAGTGTGAACTACTGGATATAATTTATGTTATTTTAAAGCAGAACTCCAGTACTGGTTCAGTGCATTTAAATCCATAAAAGTTCAGTTGTGCCTGGATTAGATGCAGTAACTTAGCCCACAATTACCAAAAACTGCTATATTACAGCACTAACCTAAATGTCATGCAGATGCATAGCTATCTGCATAATCATAGCAATGTGGCCTCCATTAATGATTTATTATGGGTTATTATTTGTAATATGAGAAAGAAAATTCATTATTTGGCCAGGTCTTTTGAAAAGCATTGTTCTACTGCAGTGGAACAATGAACAATGAGCCATGAAAGTCCTGATAATCAATTTCTCTCTGATGTGTCGACTCAGGCTCCTGTTGCCCTTTGACTGATTTATTAGATTAAAATCTGGACCCTTTTTCCCAGGCCTTTGACCACACACATACCCATACTCACACACACATACACACAAACACATACACACACACACACACACACACACACACACACACACACACACACACACACTTGTATATTTGTAAGGCCCTTCCATTCAAATTGCTGTATTTATTCTTACAAAGACTGAAGCATGTGGCATTGAGGAAATACAGTACATGCATAACACAAAGCTTATTTATTATGGAAGTCTTGGACTAAAACTTTTTTTTATTTTTACAATGTATTTGAGCTACACATATAAAGAGCTAACTGCTACCATGGATGTTAATAAGCAAAAGCATGATGTTACCAATTTAGTATGAGGCTTTTCTTGTACTGTTCCAGGGTATAATAGTTGAGTATATGTGCTCTGGTTGGACCTTCACTGTGTTTGTCTTGTACACCTTTATTTCTGGAGTAATCATTTTATTCAAATGAAACAAGATAGTAGTATTTAATTTTCTGAAAACAGAAAACTGAACTGACATTATTATTATTATTATTATTATTATTATTGGTGTTGGTGTTATGTCAGAAAATGTATAGACTTTTGGTGATATTCTATGTAAACTTTAAACCTTTACCATTTTTTCCATGTTAAACATAGGTAACATTAAATGCACTTTAGTGAGCTATAATTTCTCTTATCTGAGTGCTAACTGATCTACGACTTCCATTACTGATTTTGAATTAAATCTTTATCGCTCTGTTGTGCTAATGACATCCATGAATTATTAGCATGACTAGCACTTTTGGAATTGAAGCTTTTGGCACTGTGCTTGCTTATTTCTAATTTAAGCTGTAGTCATGGTAGCATATTTCTTCGGGATAGACACTAGTTTTTATGCATTTCAGCATTAGTTATACTAATGTGCTAACTGATACTTAAACAAAGCATTGTTAGCAGTTTGGGTGATATTCTGCTTTACCATCAACTGCCCCCTCCCCAGTAAGCTGAAATTATTGTTTGTGGTAAGTATACAGTATCTCACAAAGGTGAGCATACCCCTGACATTTGTTTTATTCATTATTGTCAGCCTGTCAGTGCTCAGACCATACACCACACACTGTATCAAACTTGTCTGCATTGCTGTCGTCCCAGAAGGAAGCCTCTTCTATAGATGATGCACAAGAAAGGTCACAAACAGGTTACTGAAGACAAGCAGACTAAGGACATGGATTACTGGAACCATGTCCTGTGGTCTGATATGACCAAAATAAAATGATTTGGTTAAGATGGTGTCAAGCGTGTGTGGTGGCAACCAGGTGAGGAGTAAACAGACAAGTGTGTCTTGCCTACAGTCAAGCATGGTTTGGACATGGTTTGGAGCTGCATGAGTGCTGCCAGCTGTGGGGAGCTACAGTTCATTTAGGGGACCATGAATGTCAACATGTACTGTGACATACTGAATCACTGAAGCAGAGCATGATCCCTCCCTTCAGAAACTGGGCGGCAGGGCAGCAATCAAACATGATAATGACCCCAAACACACCTCCAAGATGACAACTACCTTGCTAAAGAAGAGTGTAAAGGTAAAGGCTCCAGACCTAAAGCCTATTGAGCATATGTGGGGGAACACATGATCTCTAACATCCACCAGTGAACCGTCCTGTGATGTTGTCATGTAGGAGAGGAACCTGTGACACTCTAGTGAACTTCATGTGCAAGAGAGTTTAGGCAGTGCTGGAAAATAATGGTGGCCACACAAAAAAAAGACTTTGGGCACAATTTGAACATTTTCACTTAAAGGTGTACTCACTTTTGGTACCAGCAGTTTAGACATTAATGGCTGTGTGATGAGTTATTTTGAGGATACTGAAAATTTACAGTTATACAAGCTGTAGACTGTCTACTTTATATTATATCAAAGTGTCAAATCTTCAGTGTTATCCCATGACAGGATATAATAAGAAAGTTACAAAAATGTGAGGGGTGTACTCACTCTTGTGAAATACTCGATAGATAGCACCGCTGCCTTACATCAAGAAGGTGCTGGATTCAGTCCCGAAGTGGAGCAGTCTGGGTCCTTCACTATCTACATCGTGGACTTTTTGCAGAGGCTGCTAAAAGGATTGTTAAGGTTTCTTTGTCAGTATCGGTCTTTGGGCGATCACCAAATGGCTTGTCATCCACCGTCCCAGTTTCTCTGAGTTTGGCTATGAGAGTGCAACAACAATGTTGGGTGAAATTGGTGGTTTTTTTTGGGTGTCGGCTGTTGAAATGTGTAGTTATAATACAGCAGCTGCATTCCCTGGACATCAGAATCATCAATTTAATCTTCAGTTACCTGTCACGAACAATGAACGTTTTAAAATTTATTGGTTGACAACTCATTAATCACAAAAGATATTGCACGTCTGACATAGCCTTAAAGATAGGCCTCCTCACCCATTACTTTATGGGGTATTCAGATATGTAATTTTCCTTTTTTTCTGAAGTAAAAGGGTAGCCTGTCTCTTTTGACTCACCATACTGTATATATATGACTAGTCTTGACGTAACCTTGTGTAGAGATATAACCTTGTGTGTAGCTGAAATGGACACCGATTCTGATAGTAATATTAAATAAACCAAATAAACAAGCAAACAAACAGTAGCAAGAGTGATACTTATTCTGCTTCTAGTAAACACAGGAGAGATTATCATAGAGGTAGAGTTTATCTGTGTGCCCAGGTATTAGGTGTAGGATTGCCATCCTTTCCTGTATTATTTCATTCATAGTAATTGAGCAGATTAAGTAAATGTAGCTTTGTTTGAATATAAATATTTATATTTTGACCTGACCTGGCTTTTTAATCAATTCTTATTTTTATAGCCCTGGCATAGAACACAATTACATGGAAAAAACAGAGAGAGATTAAACATGGTCTCTCAGCATTTTTTGCTGTTTTTTTTCTTAGAATGGCAAACCTCCCACTTGGCCTGGGTAACAGTCGCATCAATATTCTGTTGATGGATGAGTCGGGGGCAGAGCCCGTTGTCATGACGATATACACTCTTCACATATTCCGTGAGAGCCGGCCCAGTCTGCCAATGTTTGACGAGTATGTGATGTGCGGATTCATACAGGTACAAATATGTCTCTCTATCTTTCTCTCTCTCTCTCCCTTTTTCTCTCTCTCTCTCTCTCTCTCTCTCTCTCTCTCTCTCTCACACACACACACACACACGTATAAAAAGGTGCTTATTCTTTCTCGCTAATCTGACATGTTTTCCATGCACCATGTTTACCTGTTTCTGCTTTCAAATCTCATATTTAATGCACTTTATTTTCAGTTATCTTCAGTATGTTTCTGTTTTTCTAAATTAACATTCGATCTTTCTAAATTGTCAGCTATGTCATATTAAAATATCTGAAATATATTCTTCTTAAAATTCCAGATAAATGTATGATTTACACCTGACTGGCATAGAATGTTCTTTATGAATGTATAAGTACAGAGGTGATATGTATTTTAAGTAATCAGTCGCATCTCAGTGATAGAAAGCTGAATGTGAACTTTTGCACCGCATCAAAACTTTAGCTTCTCTTAAACTTGCCAACATGTCGACATTTGTTATTGTGTATCAATGGTCAGGTCAGCATTGCTGCTATTGCTACTGGTAATCCTGTAATCCAGTGCAACCTCTTCAGGGTCGGGTGATCGGCGACTCAACCAGTCCACCCATTGGTCTCGCCTTGTTCATGTTGCTGAAGACCAGAAAGAGTGGAGGAACCTGGTTTTTGCTGTTCGGTCTGCAGCCACGGCCTCTGGCTACAGTCGATGATGATGATGATGATGATTAAGGAAAGGATATTACATTAGGATCATTTAATTTAGCTTTATCTTTATCTTTTCTATTTCATAGTCAAACGAAACACACACTGATGTGAAAATTATGTGCTTAAATACTATGTTACACTGGTATGAATTACAGCAGCATGGTGGTGTAGTGCTTCATGCTGTCAGTGCGCAGTTGCCATGTTCTCTCCATGTATGCTTTTCTCTAGGTACTCTGATTTTCTCCCACATTCCAAAGACTCACATTATGTCAAAGGACATCTCTGAAGTGTCCCAGTGTGAGAAATATGTGTGTCTGTCCTGCAAGGGACTATATCTATCTCTTTGATTTTGTCCTTTTCCTGCGCTTGCAATTAGTCCCATACAACAGCCACATTTGCTGAAGTTAGAAGTTGAGTTTCAAAGGCCAGATTGGCCTGTTGGAGAGAAAAGTTATTGAGTGTTTAAGTTGCAACCTGAAGAAAGTGAAAAATGTTTTTATTACCATGGAGTAGTCTGAGTTTGTTGCGTGCATATGCCGTTGTTTGTTGTGAGTGAGGGACACCATTGTGAGGGTCTCATTGTTTGTAGACTGCATTTTGAATTTGACACTTTGTCTACCAAGCATACTCCCTTTCTTTCTGTCTTATATGTTAATTATATAATGTCTAATTGTTAAGCTATGTATATACTGTACATATACAAAAACATATTACATATACGAAATCATAAAGGAGTACTTTCCCTTTGGGACTAGCTTTAGCAACTGGTTTCACACTCCAGTGATCCTTAGTGACCAAACCAGTTGTTTTGCTCCAAAATGTGGGCCCAAAACCATCCTTGCTTAACAACTACCTTCTTACCTGTGATTACATGATGAAGCCTAGTTTCTGTATCACAAACTTGAACATTGTTAGGATTGCATGTTGTGGTTTCATTTGACATAGTCTACATACTCTTATACACACACATTTGTCTTTCAATTACTTTGTGGACATTCTCGTGACATAATATTACTCCAGATTATTACTGCAACACCTACTTCTAACCTTAAATCACATTACCTAAAATAATTAGTTGGCCATGTGTGGATAAGTAAAATATTCTCCTCACAAGGTAAACATGTCAGTTCTTCCTATCCTTGTGGGGACACTTGATTCCTACAATGATATGTAAACTTAACCCCTCACACACAGGCACACACACATTCGCAAACTCACACCCTTATTGCTTTTTCATCTGCACTGTAATGTAGTTCAAATTTCAGTGCAGAGTGATAGCTCTGACTGTGTTCACTATGATCGGGTAGATCAGCATGTATGTTTGTCATGCCCCTCTGTAGCACACAACCCACAGCCATGGACAGCCGTGTACTCTGGTTATTCAGTTATTTGAAATTAGAAAAGGACAGCAATTGTTCATCATTTATAAATACTGTCAAACAAATATAAATACAGTCAAACAAATCAACCTAATTAGCATATATTTAAACTCACCCATCCCAGACATCCATCCTAGAACACTGAAAGACTTTCGGAATAGCACACTGGCTAAAAGAACAGATAAATGGACATCAATTTAAAACCCAATAGAATAAACTGTAGTAGAACTGTTTATCTCTAGTCAACAGAGCGTTATAACAAAGAGGATTCTCTCAACAATAAGAACATTAATAAAACTGGACAGGCCACAGCTTTATTGAAACAGGGTGAGTTTAAGTTCTAGGGTTATGTAAGTTCCCTCAGTTTTACAATCACATTTTCCAGCCAGGGGAGATTGCCAGGCAGTTAAGCTTGGATTCTGCTTTATAATCTTTCTACCTAGATTTCATCTATTTTACTACCCAGGTGTATATGCACATTAAGTTTAAACATATAACCAAAGTAGCTCAAATATTATTTCGTTTTAAGTTGTTTTACACTATATTAAAATATTAAACATATAACCAGCCTGAACAATTCATGCTCCTGAACTATCAAACATCTGTAAAGGATCAATGACATTGAATCCTGCTATGGCGATTACATTTTTGCTGAGGATTATTGTCACTGTTTGGCTCCTACCTTATGTAAAAGTAACCAAATAAAATTAAAAATACATACAGTATTTGAATAATTTCCGATTCTACATATATTCTACTTATATACAGCTTTTTTGTCTATATATTAGCTTTTCACTAATATTTTTGATGCCCTGGTATAATTTATATGTTAATATCTGTTAATTTCCTAATTAAACAGTAAAATGTGTCCTGGAAGTGGTTGTGAGTATGAATATATGTATTTGTGACCAGAAAGCCTTGATGTCGTAAATGCAATAATTACATTTATATTATATTTACATTAATAATTAAATTTGAATTGTCTAATTCAGGTTTGATTTTGATTTGAGTTTGAGTTTGATTTTCAGTATAATTTTATGATAATGACACGCTTTAGGGAAAAAAAATTTTTTTTTTTACATATAAAAAAAGAAAAGTCTGAACTAGTACAGTTTTACATGCAATAAGATCTCATGTAATATTGCCACATTTCGTTTTCTTTCTCATTATCTCGCCTTGCTAACTTTATATCCTTAGAAGCTTTTGTATACTTGCCGGAATCATAATGGTACTCTGCAGGTGGCTGCACTCAATATCACCAATCAATATGCTGCATTCCACCCATGTAGACACAGAGGTAGTAAACGTTCTCCCAGTGAGAGACTCCTGGGTTGTTACAATCAATGGCATATGTGTAGAAAATGTAGGCATGGGCAGAGCTAAAAATCACAGAGGGCTGTAACTAAATTCTTATGTAGATTAACCCCTGAATCAAAATGTCTTGGAACTCGTTTCTAATTTTCCTTCCTTTGTCAAGCACTACCATATGGAGTTACATTTAAAATTGCTGTGTTAAACTTTACTGTGCAAAAAAGAAGCTTTCTGGCAACCATGTCCAGAAGTAGTGTCGACTTCTGTGGGCTCTGAGTTATCTAGAATGAATCATCACACAGTGAAGATGTGTATTTTGTTCAGATAAATCAGTAGTCCAGGTATTTTCTTGGAAAATTTGATGTTTCAGGACCAAAGGAAAATAATACCATACAGGCTGTTATAAGCACTAAGTTCAAAAGACAGGGCCCTATCATGGTATGGGGTTGTGTCACTTTCCGTGGTAGAGGTAATTTATACTTCTGTGATGGCAGCGTTAATGCAGAAAAGTACATTGAAATTTTAGAATAACATTAGGTGCCTTCAAGACAAGTTCCTTCCAGGAACTTTTATAGCTCAAGGAAAAACACATTTAAATGTATAAAAGGGACCTAAGGCATGATACACAAACAACACTAGGCAGAAGATGATTTCAGAGCATTTATTAAACAATCTGAGCTTGAGCTGGAGGCTAGTCTAAGAGGAGATGTACCGGTACCTGAACTTGACAGTGAGGAGAACCACCTCTGAAGTAGCATTGGCAGCGTGAAAAGCAGACACTGGGGAGAGAAAAAAACTCAACCAAAGTATAACTAAAAGGAGAAAAGTCAAAAGACGATGAGAATTTCATGGAGTGGTACTGACCTTGGGCAGGTATAATGTATAGCTGAGCTAAACTAAGCAGGAATGACGATCTCACACTGAGTAGATGAACATCAATGTTTAAATAGGCAGTATGATGAAGACCAGGTGTGCACAATGGCTGCAGCTCTACCAGTAATTGATGGAAGTAGGAAGGTTCCTCCCAAGGGAGCAGCACATACACATGGCATTTGCATGCCACGTTCACACACATTGACCTAAAAGAATAGACATAGAAAGCATGGGCCACTATGAACGTGAGAAACAGGAGAAATTAAGAACGATGAGCAAGCAAAAATGGAAGCCAACAGTGTAAATTCCAACAGAGACTGGCTCCTAAGTTGTGCCTTGTGTCCCAGCTATGCACTGCATTTCCCATGACCCTGACCCTGAAGGATTTAGCAGATAAGAATATGAATGAATGAACATATATGAACATGTATGTCATATGTGAACATATCTTGCTGAGTAATAGTAATAGTAATAATTTAGAATCTATGATGAACTGTATTAAAATTGTTTTGGTAACTCCTGTTGGCTGCAACTAGGACATTTTGTTTTGTTTTGTCTTTAATTTGTAACTAATCTGTCAAATGTATAACTAGATATATAGTTATCTTAATAGATAAATAGATGGCTTAATCATTTTAAGATGTGTTTAAAATTTGATCCTTTCTTTGAATGCCTTCATTGCTTCAAATATTAATGGGATTCCATTTATTCCTTGTACAAGCACATTACAAGTTGAAAATTGCAAGCTCAAGTTGTCAGAGGCGGTATTTATTTATATTAAACTCAGACCACTGCTTTCAGGAGGACCAGTGATCAGTTCCCAGAAGTGAACCTAGGCTTCACACTTGTCCATATGTGCTGAACCCTCAGACCAGACTGACTTGGATCTGGAACAACATGGAGTGTGAAAATGGCCAAATTGTCATGTGCATAAGTGTGGAAATCAAGAGAGAGATGAGGAGGAAGGGGTTAGTAATTTTAAAAAAATATAAAAAGGGGGTTAAGGATTTCTGACTATTAATGGATACATAGTTTCTATTAAGCACAGTGAGCGCATATAATGCACTTTAACTCAGTACAAACCCAAAGAAAGAACCAGCAAACCTGACACTCATAATTTAATAAGAAGACAGCATTTATTCATAACACCAAAACCCGTCTTGAGTTCATTAGACTGCTGGAACTTTGACAGTAACCAAAGCCATGGTTTTAAACAGTTAAGGTGGGTTTGACTTTAAATGGAAAAATGGGTATATAAAAATGATCCTAATACCCACTGCCAAATGTGCTCCATGAAGTCCCAATAGATGTTAAATGAAAAACTGGTGCTTCTGCCAAGACACAAATAAGTTATGTGATTTGATCTTCCAGCAGGACAGTGATTCATAACATGCTTAAAAATGGTTCAATCAAACATCATCACCACAATCCCCTGACTTAAGCAAGCTGCAATCCTATGGCTGGACTTCAAGAAGGTCCACAAAAGATGACAATGGGCCATGGAGGATTTGGAGAGATTATGTATTGATGAACGATCTCGGATTCCTAACTATGTATATTCTAATCTCATCAAGCTTTATAGGACTTATAAGACTTTGTGCAACTTCTCATTTCCAACATGAAACACTAAGCACTAAAGCCATGACATTTGTTATAAAAATTTATAGCCCTCTTTCAAAAGGAGCCAATAAATTTGGAGCTGTATGTTTAGGTGCGAAAATAAGGTGTTGAAATCCTGTCTGCAGCTCAACTTGTATTGGTCTGTGAAAACTTTTCACTTTTTAACTAAACTAAACAATTATAGATTGATAGTGTATATCAAATAGTAAAGAACGTTGAAAGGCGTTAAGATAAGGGCTCATTCAGATTGTTCAATGTAATATTGAAGTAAAAGAATCTTTATGAACTTCACTTTGTGCACTTAGTTATTCCTGCTTCACCACACTTTGCTAGTAGCATTAAGTATACAAGAAGCAGTGTTCTACTGGCATCTGACAAACACCACTTGTAACCAAACTTAACTTTTATTATTATGTTTCTACTGAAGTTGTACAAATATACACTAATATAATAATATTCTAATATAATAATATATAATAATGTATTGATATTTGAAAGTGGACATGGTGATTTTTGGCTTGGGTGGATAATGGAAACTCGAACTATGACATTTCTGAAGCACAGCTATTGAAATGACATTACTTCTAGGGGTACTTTGTTAAATGGTAGTGAGCATTGCTACCAAAGACAGATGAGTATTGCTTGGTACATGCTTTGTAACTCTGCTAGACATTTTCAGCTCACATGGCAGGGAAATTCTGATGATCATTTGTCTCACTTACACAGCCACATGATGTAATCTGAACCTGTTAGTATGTTGTAACTAAAAAATCCTAATTTCTCCTTAGACATTTTAACATTGTTATTTTCTACACGCACTTATCCATAAGCTTTCATTAATATCAGGTGCTGTATGCTTTAACCAAACTAATCAAAAATTCAGTAGTAGTCTATGCTGAATTGAAGTGCCCAGGTGGCACAGCTGAGGAATTCTTTTGAAGCCAAATCGTGCTGATCTTCTTGTCATCTGTTCCCTTGTCCCACTTCACTTTCTCTGATCCCTGCAATCACATGCCTCCATTAAAGCCTCACAGCAGGAAACAAACCTCCCAAAGACTAACCCTATAGTCCATGTGATTGGACCAGTCAGCATGTTGTTTGCCCTACAGAAGGTGCCAGCAGCACCTCTTCACCCAGTGAAAAGTTTGTCCATCTCTGAGTCTAGCCAGGGCCCACGTATGGTGTAGTCGTTAGTGAAGTTACCTTTAGTTCCCCACTTTCTCTCCTCATCTGTGCAGCTTATGATAACAGAAGAAAGCTATTGTGGTTCAGCCAGACAACATAAAGACCCAGATGAGATTCTGTTAGATCAATGATACTAAAAACATATACAGCTTCTTAAACATGTAATGTTGCCTAAAAGACTAGAGATGACATTTGTTATAGGTCTGATGTACTGAGAAATTACTTTCATAACATGCTCTGACTGACACCAACCACAAAGGCAACAAGAGAGAGGGGCACCAGTTTCATGTTACCGTAAAAAATTGAATATTATCCAGATCTCCCCTTCCTCGTATGGTTTATTTTGCAGCGTTAGAAGATACCAAGAGTACATGGCAACCACATAGCAAACACTGCAGATTGTCATAATTCTGCTTAGGAAAATGCAAAAAACAAAATCCCCATGTGGTCTTTCTCATTTACACCTGTCAAAACATCAGCTCTGACCATAGCCAAACATTCAAATGGTCATTGTTATTGTCAAGTAAGAATGGGTCTGCATTATTTTTTGTGATTATACCACAATTGCAAAATAAGCCATAAGACACTGGCATTTACACATGTGAATTCAGAACACACCAGGCCAAATAAAATTAAACAAAAATCAAGTGGTACAGCTACTTTATATATGTGAGGGGCTCTGGCAAAAGCAGGCACCACTTGCCTGAGCAGGCACCGAGCCACGGCCACTTGAACCCGAAAAAATCAATACCCTTATAACAGTGAGAGCTCTGGAAACTTTTTCTCCAAAACTGTCACTTGAAAAAAAAAACACTGATACTCTTCAACATCAACCAGCCACAACTCAACATCTACCCCAGCGACAAGCGATTGTGCCTGGTATATAAAAGTGAAAGTTAAGTTTCCCGCCATTCATTTAATAAATAGAAAAGACACAACTTTCACTTCCCATAAAATAAATTGATATTCCAACTGATAGGTTGCTTTAAAAATGAGCTTTTGGGAAGTATCCATTTAGAAAAAGGCCTAAGAACAATGAAAGCACAGAAAATTGACCTAGTCCGCCATTGTAGAATTTTTTTCGCCTTTTGGAGTCATCTATCTAAATATGCTAAAGTTATGCACACTGAATGAATCAATTAAATCAAAACAGTATATCCAATAAGGGTATGCAAATTTTAAAAAGTCATACATTCCATCCGATTCTAAAAATTATTTGAGTTTTGTAAAGCTCTCAGTCTCTCGATTCTCATTTTATTAAGTCTCTCTTGATTTTTTGCGAGAAAAGCTTTATGTTAAGTTTTTCAGAGCTCCTCACATATAATGGTGAAATGCTTATATTGTGAGCCTTCTGTCCACATGCCACAAAAATATAGAGGATCACACTTTTATTTTGGTCTTCCACATTACAACAAAGGTAATGCTGAAAGCTGTAAATGTAATAGCTCAAGGGGTGTCACACATTTTTGGGATCTCATTGCAGATGTAGAGAAACAACTTCCACTATGTACACAGATTCTTAATATTAACAACATAATGCACAAAGCCCAACTTTTTGGAAAAGTGCAAAATGCATTGTATTGTGATTTTTAAACTTTTGAGTTCTAGCTTGTAACCAACAGGAAACTGCAACTCAAAATCAGACACTATTATTCACATTTCTGTGAGCGCCTATGGACTCATTTATGTATTCTTGCTCTTTCAAAAAGAAGCTACTGAATGTACAATAAAATAAAATATCTGCGCCAATGTTGTAGAGCACTGGTACATATATACTATACTTAATTAAATGCAAGAAAACTGGAACATAAAAACTATGAGTGATAGATCAATTCTGAAAATATACTTGATTCAGCTTGCACAAAAATAGCTCTTTTGCATGAGACAAAATCTGGATTAACCAGCAAATGCATAGTTATGCCTGCTTGTTTGTTTAATATATTTTAATTGTATGAATTAAAAAAACATTTAAGTGTATTCATCGCATTGTCCTGTGTCAACAGTGTTTTACACTATGTGTAAAATAGTGTGTACACTATGTACACACCATTCAGTCATTGGTTCATCTTCCCACGCTATAATAGTGTACACAAACTGGAAAATCTGGGTTTTGTTCAGTTTAATTAGCATTTATCCTAATGCTAAAGATCCTGCACAAAAATAGAAACTTTCAACAATTGTACCACAAATATCACCTGTGATTTTTATCACTGACTTTTCTATCATCTGTTCTCTTCTTCCGCTCTTTTCTTTTCTTCATAAACGGGTCAGAGAGATGTCCAGACTAGGTTAATTTAGATGGGGAGGGGAGAAGTTGGACCACCAGAGGCCCCACAAAAACACTAAGTCCATTCACACCAGTATGCTTTGAAGTGTTCTAGTGTGTCTGGGAGGCTGGACGAGGGCATTGTGAGGCTAATGGAGAAAGCTTGCTGAGATGTTGGGATAATACGTTGAATAAGACTTTCACAAGAATACATATCTTTAATATTGATTCTTTGGATGCTGTTTTCATTCTTTTCATTTGTTTAAAATGAACAGCATCGTGGCCCTGTAGGTAGAGCTGACACTTCTGGTTCTAGGTTTGATTCCAGATGGCGCTGTCTGGGTCCTTTCTATGTGGAATCTGCATATTCTGCCTAAATCTGTGTGGGTTTACTACAGACGCTTTCCTCTCACAGTCTAAAGACGTTCTTTTAGGTTAACTGATTATACTAAAATGACCGTAGTATGTTTGATTGTGTGAGTATATGTATCCTACTATGGATTGTCTAGGGTTGTTCCTGCCTTGTGCTCTATACCGCTGGCTAGGCACCGGCTCTCCCACAACCTTGACCAGCATTAAGTGGATAGGACAGCAAGTGAATGTGAATTTATTTGTTTAATTCTGCATTCCACTATTATCATTTTCATGTCAATACTAGTGCGTAGTTTTAACCACATGTGATCTTCCCTTCTACAGCAGTCATCTGTATTGGACTAAATGCCTTATGGTTAAACCCCATGCACAAAAACACAGGTGCCTTCACTGTGTTAATGGTTTTACCCTCTGGAGTCACCAGCACATATGAAGTAGTTTGGGTGAGCAGCAGGACATGGGTGAAAAGAGTATGTGAGTTTGCCCTTTAAGCAGTTAGACCAGTTGGGGTCTCTTGCTTTGACCTCTCATGAACATACATTTTGAATGCTACTGAGAAATGAAGAAAAAAAATAAGTTGTATTAATTGCATTAACTAAACAGCTATGAGCTATCACTTCTTTGTCTGTTGCTTTCTTTCTATTAAATGTTTACAGATGTCAGTTACATCACGAGAAAAATGGAAATGGGTCTTCTACCTTCTAACTATTAAGGGTATAGAAAGTGGTACCTTTAATGATACCCACAAAGGCCAGCAATAAATGTGTACATATTCTTATACAGTATGTACATGTCTATATATGTATTCCCTGGAATCACCAGTGCTAATTGAGAAGGCATAAGGGTGAGCAATCACATTAATTAGACGATGGATGCTTCTGTTAGAATTTGTATAGTTTTTTTTTGTGAATCTTTAGTTTTGTTACTATGCATATATTTAAAAGCTCCAACTTGTAAAAGATTTGCTCCATATATTTCTGCTTTCCTGTTTTACTCATGCACATCATCCTTCAACCACCCCCTCTTGTGTCGTCCACACTTCTGTTTTTGTGTCGGTGTGTGTGTGTGTGTGTGTGTGTGTGTGTGTGTGTGTCAGCATGGTGATGGGGAGAAAAACGTTTATTTCCTCACATTGTTAGAAGGTTTAAGTCCTCTCAGCAAGGCTTTGAAGTGTGGCAGCTGGGAATTCCTGTTGAGCCAGTGAAGAAAAACTATGGATGCCTTTCCTGGGTACTAGCATGCCACTAACACTATATTACTAACGACCATTCTGTTAGACTTGGCGCAGTGAGCCAGGGCCAGAAATAGGCTTCCCTTGTTTCTTAATTAGTAGCAGGGAAATCTTGTTTTACCTATTAAACCTATGAAGTAAATCATTGATTTTAACCTGGATGCATTTTTGTCTGTGCTTATTTTTCTGAAGGAACACATTTGCTTTATGTGTTTATATGGTATACATTCTAAGCATTCCATGCATTTTAAAACTGTTTACTCACAAATATATCCAGTTAATGCAACTTAATATTTACAGTATTTACCATTCTTCTTTAAGACTACTGCAAATCACCTTGGCACCTTTACCCCAGTCCTCTGTAGTCCAATGCCTATACATCCTGCAGAATGTTAGTTTGTCCTTGATGTTTTTCCTTGGATAAAGTGGCTTATTTGTTGCCCTCCTTAGCCCTCCTCCAAAAGCTTTCATCTTACTGTGCGTTTAGATGCACTCACACCTGCCCTCTACCATTCCTGAGCAAGCTCTGCACTGAGGGGGACTGAATCTCATAGCTGCATCCTTTTTATGTAGCGGTCCTGATGCTTGCTTGGCTTTCTTAGGTGCCCTTAAGCCTTCTTCATTGCTATTGAACCACTCTACTTGACGTTTTTGATGATTTGATAAATGGTTGGTTTGGGTTTCTATTTTATAAATGTCCTTGAAAATTGCAAAATTCATTGCAAATCATCTGATTACTCTGCTGATTACTGGTGCACCAAACGTTGTGAAAACCAAAATGTGTGCCACTCTCAAAGCATTTGACCACAACTGCACTTTTGTATAGTAATTTTCACATAGGTCAATGCTAAAAGCTAAACCTGTAGTCAAGTTTGTTCATGCAAACCTGTTTCCAAAAAAGGATTTTAAAATTGAAATCAAGCCAACATTCCAATTTTGTGGTGTTACAGCCAGCAATGCAGATCATTCACATTAGTGTGTTTTTCTCTTTTTCTATGTGGACAAGTCACATGAGATTCAGCATGTCAGATTTTACTTATATGGCTTCCACATGAACCTTCGTGCTTAGAGTTCAGTAAAACTTTTACTATGTATTTTTAGCTTGCTTTTTGATAAGTGTTGAGATACTCGATTTGATATTTAGTTTGAGAATCATTTAAAAATGTTGGCATGTTTTTATGTTCGCTTTGGTCCTCTCTTTGGACACTTACTTGTTTGGCTCATTTGATTTGGCTTACATTCACTTGCACTTTAATTTGTAACGTGTGTTAATACTTCTGATTCTGGTGCTGACTTTAATGTGCACTGGCCCTGACTATTTGTCTCAGCACCAGATTTCTGATGCTGGTTATGCATTGCTCTTGTGTATTCCTCTGGGTTGTGGGCGGTGGCAGGCATTGCCATTTTCTCCTCTCCTCTTTACCCTTTTCCTATTTGATATCACAACACTAGGAACATATGAAGTGATTGCAGATGGTAGTACTATATTTCAGTCTCAACATCTTCCTTCTTTGTCCTGATACTTGAGATTGGTATTTACATTTTGGGAAGGTAAAATGGATATTATTTGGAATAATGCTTTTATTGTTTTGTTTTATTAATCAACAATATGGCAAAAAAGCTGAATTATGCAAAGAGAAAAATCAGTCCATGATTCTTATAGGAAATGAAATAAATGCAACAAATTCAGTAGCCAAAACCATGAAACATTACAATGCAGTTGGCTCTTATGAAAATCGTCATAGGAAAGTTGATTTCTCTATTGCAGATCAGCATATCACATTAAAAAATTACATTACTAGCTTACGTCGCCACAGATTACAACTGAAATAAATGCATCATTGATTCTAGTAGCAAACACATCAACAACAAAAAGTTAATTTGTATTGCCTCATGGTTTTTTTGCAACTGTAGGTGTGAACATATTTTGGACTGGTAGTGTCACCTTTAAAATATTTATATAGTTTGCTGTATATCTTGCATTCAAACTGCTAATAGGTGGATCTATATATGTTGTGGTCTGTTCTGAAGTGACCAGGACTTTCCTCTATATGACTAAATCCTTTACAGTGTGATCTCACAGGGCTCCCTGTCTTTCTGCACCCTTTTATTCCCCAAAATTCACTCACAAAGCAGAAAGGAAATGCAGTTAGGCTAGCAGTTATAAACTACAAAGAATAAGCTGTGCAGTATATTGTCAAATTTGAATTAAAAAACAAATGTTAAAATGTGTTTAGTATGATCCTGTCATTATTTTTATAAATAATGAATTACATAATATTCATCACATCAGTTTGGAACATGCCTAAGGACTATACATGCCTCCTTTGTCATTTAGGTTTATTAGAAATCCTGGCTTGTCTTACATATGAACCTTAAATTTCACATTTGCACAACTAATTAGGAATTTGCTAAACTGAACTAAAGCTGGTTTCTGCTGATTAGTTATGGTCTATTGCAAAAAACAGCAAAGACAATAGTATGTTGTATTTCAAGCATTTGTCTGTGCTAGTTTTACTCTGTATTAGGTAGTTTAGGGGGTGAGACTAGCATGATTGTCTTTAAAACACAACAAATGCTGATCACCTAGATGACCATTTGGTTTGTGCTTTTCTCACAGAATACCTGTCGGCTTTACATTAAAGTATTTATTGCTGTAGTTAATTGAAAAACCTATCCTTAATTGTTACTTGATTTGGGGATTTGAGGTTTTCTTTCGCTCCTGTGATTTTCACAACCCATTGTACATGAGCAGCACAGCCTTTGCCAAGAGAAAATTGTTTAGACGAACTACCAGCTTCTGGTCTGTGTTTTTTTCCCACCAGCAAAGCTGATCACTGTGTGATAAAGCAAACACTTAATCAGCCCATGATCCATCAGTCCAAGAATGGAATCTCGTTTACACATGAAGTCCTTTTAAATAATTTATGTAAACACCTGAAAAGTAGCTGTCAGCAGGAGACATGTGTGCACGTGTGTGGTAGGGGGTAGGTTTTCTGGATTCAAATTGGTGTTGACAAGATCACTTGAGTATTATGATTTATGTGGGTGTACATGGACATTGTCCATTTCTCTCTCAATTCAGTTCAATTCATGAGCTTTATTCGCATGACTGTTGCCAAGCTTTGAAGTTAGTATCAAGAAAATCTCTTATTTGACCAAAAATGTATAATGAAAAGAATCTTCAAAGTTACAAAGACCAAAAAATAGCTGAAACCAAGTAGAAGAAAAAACGTATATTAAAGTAATTTAAGAAATTACAAAAAATACAATTGATGCAAAGGTAAATTAGGGCTATCAATGCCAATTTTTGTGTGTGTATCCATGACTGAGGTAGATGGATATGCATTTAGCTGCCCAAATGCTGCTCTCCTTCTGCTTTTCTAACAATAATGTGCAGTTATATGTACAGCATGTGCTATACTTATAAAGTTTTTTTTTAATTATCTAGTTATTCAAATTGGGGTCCTCAAGCCACATGACTTGACTTGAGCCATACATGAGTCACATATTTAAGAACTTCAGACTAATGTAGAAATCTGATCAGTCGAAATCTGGCCTCCTCTGTCACTAAACGGCCATTTTATATCTGACAAATGCTATTAAGACACCAACAAGCAAAGAATTTTTTTAGCAATTCATGTAAATCATCATGAGACTAATCCCAGTGATTGGAGATTAGTGTAGATTCATATAGATGTCACATTTAGGGTTTTTTTTCTCATAATTGTTGTCCTGGGCTTACACAACTATGGATTGGCATAAGATAATAGAAAATTGTAAAGCTGCTTTGAGACAATGCTCCATTCTAAAAAGCACTATGGAAATAAATCAGTCTTTGTCTAGTGTTAACAAATGACTTGATTTTGACTTTGTTTTATGTTGTTGTTAAATTTGTTTTATTTGTTGTTTCAATGCTTTTCAACATATCAGAACGTGGAAAAACAGAAAAGACAAGCATACAAATATGCTCACAAATTGGAAGTACATTTTTCAAACATGGTGGAGTTTAAATTCAAAGATCGTGTTGATATTCAATCAATGCTATTAGTAAAAAGAGAACAACAATATGTAAAAACTGTGGATCAGAAATCTGTGAAACAACCACATCCAACTTCAACCGTCACCACAAAAGCACAGACAAAAGTCTTTTAGCTACTCAAACATTACATAAACATAAACATCACACAAAGTTTAATATACAGTATCTTAGATTTGACTTTCATTTGACTGAAATGATTCTGTATTTATTAAGAAGATAAAACAGCCAAAATTCAGAAACTGGACTCATGTATGTAAAATGGCAAATTCCGTATAATTTTGGGTTTCTGTTTCCATCCTGTGTATTTGGCATGAAGAGTTTGAGTTAAATTTCCAACAGGTGACAAATGCGACAGTATTTGTGAATGTTAAATATTGTTAAAATACAATTTAACTCTTTATGGCCACTGCATTTTGACTGATTAAATGTAGAAATAAGACTTGGAGCATCATAATTTTATACGACTTGGCATGATATTTTCTGGAGATTTTAAGAATGTTTAGACTTGAGACTTGCTTGTGACTTATGTGATTTGCTCCCACCTCTAAAAGTTACCAAGTAAGATACAAGTAAGATACAGTCCATAAACTGTCAACATAATAAATTACTAAATTGAGTTAATATTATTATGCACATTTTAATATATTCTCTAGAGGTTTCCTTTGCCTAGAGGTATGACAGGCTTATAGGGCTGTAAAGTTAAACTTTTTCCAGGCACCAACCATCCAGTGTTTGTTTTTTTTATTATAAGAATTGCTTTTATTTGCCAGTTTCATATTTGTCTTTATCTTTGAATCTCTGCCTATAAAAGGCATCACTGTTCATCAACAGCGCCCTTGAGTTGTCCGTTATGATCCAGGTGCCACTGGTAATTAATCTTTTGATTAAGCAGCAGCTGAGCATATGAAAAGGCATGATTTTTTAATTTTAGCCTCTTTATGTACTATGCAGTCCTATTTAGATCCGGTTTGTTCTTCTCTCTCTATGCAGTATTGGACACCTTGTATGAACTAAAAATAATACCAAAATCGCTTGGCTATACATACGCCAGTTGTCTTTATGTTTGAGGTGTGAACATGCACAGTGCTATAACAAGTCAGCCTCTCAAAAGTGTATATATATATCGTGCACTTAGTTCATGATGACACTACCTATGTTTCAATAAAATAGCAAAGCCATGATTGTTGGTTTGGAAAACAACCATTTGTACCATACTTATTTCCTGAGCCTGTGTGAATCGATGCCAGGTTAAAAGTTGCAGAACCAACTGGCATGCTCTGCTTATTCACATCTGGAATTGGAGTACAGCTGTTGTGAATGGTGGAGGAGAAATTGGATGTTTTACTGTTCCACACCTCTGAGACCAACAATTTGGAATTTGCTTTGCCTCACCTACTTCTCGGTATTTTCATCAGACACACGCAATGCTATTATCATTGTTTCGGTCTGTGTAATGCCACATTATTGTTGAACATGCTTAAAGTCATGATGTATTGCACAAAAAAGATCACAGGCTCACTAGAATGAATGGCCTTTGCATTTACTTATTTCCTTTTCGATATGGTTTTGTCTGATTCAAATGTTTAATCAACTTTTAAATAAAAAAGCTAAGTAGCTCAATGCTAAGTTCATAACATATTTGTTTTTATAGCACAAAGCTAATCTAGATATGCAACAGGCCACTATGCTTACAGTGAGTCATGTTTACATAAAAAAGTTTTCATAGCCTCATAAATCAGATAAAATAACTATAAGCATGTCATTAATTATATTAGCGTTAAGTGTTGCATACCTGGAGTTTTGAATGATTTATGAATTATACTGAAAGACTGTCATTTTATAATTTTTGTAACCTATACATTTCACAAAATAAGCATGTGCTTTGTACACCACCACCACCACCCCCACCCCTAAAAAAGGCCAAAACATTTCAGCTACATAAATGCAATATTAAGATAGCTAATTTAGCATTGTAATATTAGATACTATGATCAGAGACAGTGCTTATAGAACAATTCTTCAAAGTGCGTAGGTCCACTACAAAGCATTATATGTTGCACTTGAAATATTTACTTTTTACTGTATTTTTTAATGTTTAAACCTATTACTATATTATGTTTTGATTTTTTTCCCAAATTGAATAGTGGTTTTATTTACAGGTCATATACTCAATATAACAAATTTAATGGAAAGTTAAATATATGTTTTTTAATTAATATTGGATATGTTCCCTTTTTGTTGTAAAGATAGCAAGCACTTGAGCTGGAATTTTGATCTGATGATCCATGTTATTTCTGCATCATTTCACATTGTTCCAAAGAGCATCTTGTACCATTACTGAATGCTTAGTTTTCTCCGTCTTTCTCTGCTCATAAATACTTGATTGGGATTACATCAGGTGGATGGAAAGGGCATAACAATCAGAACTCCTTGATCTTATTTAGTCACTAAGTAACTTCTGCAAGGCACTGAGATGTGTTTTGGGTCTTTATTCTGCTGAAACAGAATCCACAAAGCATTGTAATAGTTGTCTCAGACTTTTGATCCACACAGTACATTAAGTAGATACAGTGAGTATTTACGCATCCACAGCTCAAAACTGCGGGTTTAGGTCTGTTCTTCTGACTGACAATTACTGTAAGTGTAGTTTTACTCACTGAGGACATTATTGAAAAAAGCTATCTTAGTCTTTGTTTTTAACATATGGAATATATGTCATGCTCAAGAAGGTCTGTGACTTATTAATAAATAAACCCACTTTCATATTCAATAATACTTAAACTCCAGTATGTTTTTCTTGGCCCAGACTATGTAACACCATACTATACCAAGTTCAGCTTTTAAATTATCTGACACTTGGCTGATCATGAAAAATGTGTATTAGTGGATAAAAATACTAAACAACACAACTCGTTGGTAAGACTGTGGTATACATAAACCACCAAGTCTTGACTGGAAGTAGAAAATCTATGGATTTGCTACATCTGTGATAGGAAAATTGTTGCTTTAAAAGAGTAACTCTGCAAGTTGTGATAGCAAAGGTTATACTTTGTGAACAGTTTTGGCTTGGGCAAACTGTTTCTAACACAATATTAATGACAGTTAATAAAAAAACCCAATGCTCTTTACACAGGAAAAACATGGTAACCACAAAGGTATGAATTACATACAGGTAATTTCCGTGGGCCACCCAGAAAGTGCATGTCTAGATGATTTATTGATGGGTTTTTGTTAATTTGCCAATGTATGTCACCAGCTCTAAACACAGCCCATGGTAACTAAGTACAGTTTGTGGCTTTTCAATAAAAAAGTACCCTTAGGCTTTAAAATCACTGAGATGTTTATCAAGACTTGATTATCTATTTCAATTGTAAGACCACACTTGAGCTCATTTAAAAAAAAGAAAAAAAACGGTGGGGAGGGATGGAATGCTATCGTGGGTCAAAAGAGTCACTACCAATCCAGAAAACGTTCAAAGTAGGAATCATAGACTAGAATGTCTTACTAGCAAATGCATTTATCTATCTCCCAAAATATCTGAATTACTTGTGAACCTGCAGAGTTTTCGTGGCTGAGTTGAGATTTCTTCTGGCAAGCAAAATGTCTGACATAGACACACGTTGTGGATGTAAAGTTTTTGAATCACAAAATCCAATGTGTTGCTGGGAATTACATGTGGGAGAGAATAAACAGGAGTGATCTCATCAACACAGCTGTGGCTCAGCCAGCACGTGGGACTCTGTAGTTACTTCTGAACCAGTGAGTTTGGCAAGCAAGCCAGGCTGATCTCATCTAAGATCTCCCACTTTGAGTGTCCCAGGTGGTTATAGACTGGACATGGTACAAGCCTTATCCCCTTAAAATATTTGATTTGTCTTTTGGTTTTGGATTCAGTGGCTTAAGTCACAGTAATGGTCAGCTCTAGCCAGCGGGACCACGAGACCTGTAAAGCTCTTGGTGTAAAATCTTACAAAGCATTCCAGAATGAAAAATGCTTTCATGTTGCTCCTTCTTGGAGAGAAAACCTTAAAGTACCATTTGCTAAAGGGTGTGTGACAAATCAAAACTTTGAAAAAGTGAAATGAAATGAAATAAATGAAATGTTAAGAAGTTCATTTCTTCTTTATTTTTAATATACAGTATGGTTTATCCCAAGGAAAAAATTAATCAGTTCCTATATCCATAAGACAAATTTCGAAACCAAAAAAATTATAAATCATAAAAGTAATTAATATTTACAATCATCTTTATTTCTGATAGCCCAGCTTTTCTGTTATCATTAGCTTCAATATTTATAATGTCTCTAAATCAAATTGGAATTGTTTGGGATAAGACTGACAGGTTTATTTTTCATTCATATAAATATTCTTTGGTTATTGCCAATGAGGTGTGTGTGTGTGTGTGTGCACGTGTAGCTTGCTTTTGCTAGTATTACTGGGATATAAGGTCGACCTGCTGTGCATCTCCCTTTTCTCTTTCATTCTCTCTCTCTCTCTCTCTCTCTCTCTCACTCTCTCTCTCTCTCTCTGTACTGTTCTGTATTAATGTTGTAACTATATGAAT
>JAUZST010000365.1:0-15476 GCA_034779995.1 Parotocinclus haroldoi
CGACTTACAAAAGTGCTTTAAGACATCAGTAACATAATCCATTCTTAATAATAAGGAATCTAAACAAGAATACACTTATGAAACTGTAAAGGTTGTGTTTTTTAAGAGATCTAAGCAGATTTGGATTTCATTATCTAATAAAATACAAACTTCAAAAAAAAAGTAGCACAATAGGATCACACTTAAATATCAGATCCAGCAGTGGTGATGGCGATATGCTGCAGTGTAAATGTAGGGGAAAAGATATTGAAATCCATACACCAACCAGTTCATGTTCACAAGGACATGAATTGTGAACATGAATTGGTTGGTGTATGAATTTGCTGACTGGGACCAGTAGCAATGCAACAGAACAGAATGTGCCATATGTTCTCAAATATACCATATACAATAATATACATTTACATGTGTGAATACGTCTTGTGCACCTGCATACTGCTCTCACTAAATGCTGAACCCATAAACCCTATACATTTTAGAATTTAAACCCTATTTCAGTGACAGTACCCAAAAGCCACAGTACCTTGGTTACCATATAGGCAAAGTAAAGGCCTTTTCACAGTACTGATCCAATTCTTTTCGATTTGAGTTCCACTCCAGTAATCTATCTGATTTAATTGAACTAATCTGTCTTCACAATGACTGTGAGTAGTATATCTATCATTCTGAATACCAAGAGGCCCCAAATTGATTTTGTAATTGAATCTTCCCACAAGCTTTTGAGCACTTTTGTGTAATATACCCTATGTATATAAAATCTAAAATATCATTTGGTGCATTATGTAGTATTGCATGTGCAGGATTTCAGATGTGGCATTTAAACAAAATGATATGTTACTAATCAAATCTGATGTGAAGAAAATTATATCTGTCAGTGTGTGGTGTTCTATTTGTATGTCTGTAGCGTTCTATTCATCAAGCGTTCCATTCGTCTTGCATAGAGATCCATTTTTCTGTGTGTAGCATGTGTGTAGTGTTCTGTTATTCTGTGTGTAGGCTTCTGCTCATTTGTGCATGGTGTCCTGTATATCTATGCGTAGTCTGTGAAGTGTTCTATTCATCTATCAAGAAAGATCTGTTTGTCTGTGTGTAATGTTTCCATTTGTCTGTGTAATGTCTTTGTGTAGTATTTTATTCATTAGTGTGTAGGGTTTATTTGTCCGTGTGCAGTGTTCTAGACAGAGGCTCGGCATGGCAGAGAGGCAATTTTGAGAAAATATGTTGCAACATAATGCATGTCACTTGTAATACAGGTTGAATCGAAAGGCACTGGACACCCTCTTATTTCAGAAACAAAAGGGAAAATGACATATCAGAATACCCTAGCAAGTAATGGGTGGGGGGGGGGATATCTTTTGGGCTATGTCTGAAACATGGCAGCCATCTTGAAAGCCGTCATATTGGATCAACGGCAAGTTTTCCTTATAGACAATTGGTCATGTATATAATTGAAGACCAAAATTGTCTTATAAACCGATTGCTACAAAAAGATATTTTAATATCTCTTGTGGTTTAAGAGTTATCAAGGCAGAAAGTTAAAAACGTTTGACCATTCTGATGTCCGGGGGACACAGCTGCCGTACCATAGCTTTAACAACCAACACCCAGAAAATTCCACCAATTTCACACAGCGCTGTTGCATGGCTCATAGCCAAATTCGGAGAAATCTTCGGAGAAAGGACTGTGGGTGACGAGCCATGTGTTTTTTGCAGCCTTTGTGAAAAGGCCACGATGTGTCCTGTGACTTTTGACTCACCCTTTACTTCCAGCCTAAACTATTTTGTCAATTTCATTTGTTCAATTAGAGGCTGCTGATTTGTATGAATTACAGTGTTCATAATACATTCCAGTGGATTTGTTCCATTTTGGAAGCAAAACACATGAACATATGTGTCGGAATGGGGGCTGGAAAAATTTTTTATCTACAAACGAGGGTCACTGTGGAAAGGTTTTGATAAACAATCTTCTATCATCTTAACAGAACACAACACCAACAAGACTACATTTACAGTATGTAGCAGACGCACATACTGTAGATGAACAGAACATTACACCCAGACTAAGAGAACGTTCCACGCAAAAGAAAAAACAGAGCACTATACACTGGTCACTCTTAGGAACAATTCCTTGTTTGTACATTAATTTCCACTGCAGTGCTGAGAATGATCCACCACCCAAACAGGATCTGTGGGGTTCCTGACCATTATAGAACATAGTAAAATGTACGTAGAGAAACAGAAGGACTAATTATAAAAAAATAAAGTACATCTATGTGCTATGTATAGCTGATGAAATGGACAATGAGCATAGAAACAAAGAGGCGTACCTAATACAGCGACTGGAGAGTGTATACAGACGAACAGAGCACTACACATGTTTAGAGTTCTCGTCGTCTGTGGGCGGTGTTCTATTCACTTGGAGTGGAGTGTTCTCTTATTGTGTTGTACACTATTCATCTGTGTGTTGTGGTTCATTTGTCTGTCTGTAGTGTTCTATTCATCATGTGTAGAGTTCTTTTTGTCTTGTGGGGACACAGTGGCATGATCTATAGCATGTAAGCTGAGCGGTAGCAGCAGTGCTGCTACCCCAGCACTACCTCACCTAATGAAGCTGTTGCAGTGTTGATGCACATCTGGGTTTCGACTTTCTACCGTGCCTTGCAGGGGTCATCATTCAGAGTGGCCGACGCAGCCCAGTGCTGTTGTATATCAAACCCCCTTCCTGTCCCATCCTGCTTCAGCGAAGCAGAAAATACAAGTAGGATTCCCTCTGCTGGAAAGTAATGGGCAGAGAAGAGCAGCTAAAGAGCTTTAGCACAGTATTACAGCTTGGTAAGAGGTTATTAGATTAGCAAAACCTGTAGCACTTCATATTTCTCTAAAGTAGTACAGAATGCAAGACAGGGCTTTCAAGACTACATTTTTAATGGGAATAATCTTAAACATTTTCCTTTAACAACTGCGTATGGTTTTTCTAGCTTCTGGAGCCTAGAGGCAGACTATATTATAACAAACTTAGATTTCATACATCACAGTGTGCAGAATCATGCAAAGGATCCCCAAAGTCACCAGTAAACCACTGCCACAAAATTTTCTTTGTATATTGTTTTGGACTCCGTTTTTTTTTTTTAATTACACACTGTCTCCACATCAAACTCAAAATATGGAGCAAGCTATTACGAACAATTTCAATCGTTTATATTAAGGACATATTTTATTCTTTAGGGACTGTGGGGCCCTAGTGGTTAAGGTACCTGGACTATGGACCAGTTCAAATCCCACCTGTACCACAGTTGGGTCCATGAGCAAGACCCTTAACCCACATTTGCTTAGACTGTAAGACTGTAGTAATTTTAAGTTGCTCTGGATAAGGGCCTCTGCTTAATAATGTAAATAATGTAATGTAATGTAAATTTTACGTGAAGTCCCAAGTCCTAAACTGGGTCCTGTTCAAGTCACTAAAGAAAATGGGGTTGTTTTTGTATTTTTTTTTTTCAAGACAGCTATATTAAATCAGTATTTACGAAGAATATATGTGTGGTTTCAGTAGGCAGCTGAAAGAAACTAACTCTGAGATACATGATTGTTAGATGTAATTCTACAAAACTTAAATGATATATAAAAGTTCTTTAAATGCATATCATACTATATTTTATTTAAAATCATACAGTTACGTTTACATTGAGATAAGTAGACGCATGTTGGCTTGGTGTGGATCCTCACAGTGAGAAGATCCTGGCTTCGATCCCCAGGTGAGGCAGTTTTGAGTACTTTTTTCCCACAGTCCAAAGACATACGTGTAAGGATAAATGGTGTCTCTAAAGTGCCCCTAGTGTGTGAGTGAGTTTGTGGGTCAGTCTGGCATACGATGGATTGGCATTGCTCCTACCTCGCACCCGATGCCACCAGCTAGGCATCAGCCTTCCCACGACAATGTAAAGTGTCAAACGTATAAGAAAGTGAATAGAATTTAGAATAATTTTAGAAAACATTTCACTACTGAGCCAGCAGACTCAGTGGACGGGAACGAAGAGCTCTGGTGTCACACAAGCTACACGGCAGGCTACACAAGGCTCTCTGTTGTCCCTGCCTGTTCCACATTATGTTCATCCAGAGTCTCATTAACAAGTAACTCAAACACTTAAGACTGAAGTAGCTGTTGTGCTGCCTAAGTGTGATAGTTGTGGATTTGGCAGTAGCTTATTGACATGGATTAGGATGAATTATTAACCATTTGAACTGTTAGGACCCACTACAGATAAGTATGGGAAGTATTTATATTAATAAATAACAGTGTTTGTAAAGTCAACTGTAGTGGAGTTTTGTTTTCAGTAAAATACCAGTTCTACTGGTTTTGTTTTGCCCATTTTCGATTTGTGTTTTAGTTAGTTTTGCCGTTTTAAGTTTATTTTCACTCATTTTTTAGACTGAACATTGTGTAGCTATGCATGTTGCGAATGCTGTAAGACACACTGTAAACTAGAACATAAGTGGAATGGATAAAACATGGTAAGGTTTTATTACTGCACAATGCTTTATCTGACTGACCTGTGGACAAGAAAACAGCATTGTAAGAAAGGCTTACACTAAAATGTGTTCACCCCTGGTCAAATAACCTCCAAGTTCAAGAGGTTCACGGGAAATACTTAATGCTTTACAACCAACCTACACATCATACTGATGTGAAAATCATATCCTGTTTTTCATATAGACAAAATAATAATTTTATCATCATTACTACAGCATGTTAAATTACTGCAAATTACTCGTACTGTGAACTTGTGCACCTTATTCACAATCATATAGCATCTTAATATTAGCAGTCATATTCCTTCATATATTATGTGAAGATTTTTTTTGTTTGGTTATATGTGAACTTTTTTGTTTTCCCTCTTATTCATGTTTCATTGTTCTTGAGCTAGGTTCTTGAAAGTCACTCTGGACACTGGCATATGAGTCATTACTACAGTACACACACTAACAAAAAAAAATAACGCACAAGATGTTGGGATTGATTGAAACATTATATGTGTGAAATAATTCTGATATTTATAAGTGATTACAATTTAGAGTGAAAAGGTATGTTTATTGTATGTTTATAAAGTGTACAATTGAAAGGAGGTTCTAATACCCTGTTAGGTCACCTTTAGCCTGGATACAAAAAGAGATATGGTTGGACATGGAGGCACTTGGGTTCTGCATGGTATCCTGCAGGCCACAGATGTTGCAGATACTGTACCTGTAGGTTTGGCGCTCCAACACCTCCTAACAGCTACGTCAGAACAGCCTAAATGATAGACAGTTTGTCAAAACGACCATCGTACTTCCCTCAGTTTAATGATGCACACCCTCTCAAAGTCTGTCAGCTGGGCAAAATGTTTATACGTCATAGAGACGTATATACCTTTCCGTGGGACACCAGGGGGAATCAATTTTACACCCTCTTGTGGCAAGACCCAGTGTCTAATCTGACCACACCTGTTTTCATTTGCATATTAGCCTGAGATATAACTGCATGCCGAGTTTCTCAGCAATCTGACATTTCTGTCTTTATTTTTTTGTCAATACGTGACAATAATTCCTCCATGGGTGGGAGATCCTTTGCTGTGGCTGCTCCCACCCCCTGGAACTCTTTTCCTTTGTCCATTAGGTCTGCTTCAACTATCAAAGAATTTAAATCTCTTCTGAGATCTCTTTCTATTTTTCTCCTCTATTTAATGATTGATGTGTCAATTTGTGTAAATTGTGTTTATTTGTGTTATACTTGTTCTAAAGTGTTTGATAAAGGCGCTACCTAAATTAAAAGTATTATTATTATTATTATTATTATTATTATTATTATTATTATTATTATAATTATAAGTATGTTTCAGGAAATGAAGTGGGTCCTCATGATGAAGAGTTTAATATGTCCTCCTGTTTAATATGTATATTTGAACTATGCTTTGTTGAATCTGGCAAATTATAGTTAACACACAAGTGACAGTTGAAAACTCAACAGGCTTAAACCTCCGTATTACAGGCCATATTACAGGCTTGTTACTATAGTAACATTTACACTAGTCGGCGTAAAATTGTATACTGAGATTTGAACCATATTGGTAAGTTTAGTATAACTGTAGGCTCAATCGGATTTCATTCAGATCGGTGAAAATCTATGCATATAAATCTAGCTTTTGAATTCAGTCTATTTATGAAAGCATTCAATGAATATCAGAATCGTTCTCAATACATCTGAACCAGTTTGCAAACAAAAACTCACAGTGGATTCCAAATTATTCAGTTCAACTGCATTATGCATGTTTATTTTCCTCCTTGTTCTTTTGTAATCAAACACAGGGCCACCTAATAGATGTCGCTGATTAAAATATCAAGAGGGCAGAGAGATGTTATGTAAATCTAATATGTGGTAATGGAATCCATGCTCAGGGTGCTGTGATGAATTGGAATATATCACGGATTGTCCTGGTCGGCTATAAGAATGGAATTCACCAAACAAGAGGCTCTAGAAGAAGCAGCTACGGTGGGCCTGAGCTGAAATATTTAGTGTATATGGAATGAATGCTGACTGGCTGTCACAAATTACTAAATTAATATGTAACATTAATCACATGGGCTCAATGCAGCCTGTGTCATGAGAGAAAAGACGGATGATGGGTGAACGTCCTGAGAGGTATATGACACCAGATGCCCATGCTTATGAATTGGTGGAGTGAGCTGCATCTTAATGGCCAAGCAGTTTTGAAAGGCACTCTTAGTGCTGCTTCGACCTGTGGTCTTTCTATCCTGTCGCTAACAGACTGGGAAGGGTCCTGGCACGTGTCATGTTCGGTAATGGCACCATTTTAATTACGGAGTGAGCTAATGAATCTGGCAGGACCAATGCGGGTAGAGGAGGGGGAGTGAGGCAACGCCGCAGTCTTGCTCCTCTTTACAGCGTCACGTCACGTCTCGACGCCACCACATTAATCACATGAAAGCGGGAATAAAGTGGAGCATCCGTAATACACAAATGATGTGTGGAGCTCAAGGAGAGCGCAAGGTCATAGAACCTTGTGTCACAAAGCACTCTGCAATGAAATGCCTTGATTCAAACACACACACACACAAACGCATCCAAATGTGTCCTTTCATTCAGCCCTGCACGCCTTAATGGTTAGAAACAAAAAAGCCGCAAGCCAAGGACAGAAGGACGGTGAAGTGTCTAAAAATGGAGCCCTGCAAAGGCTGATCGCTCACAAACAGGAAGCGTCCTCCACCCCACCGTGTCTACGTTCTCAGAGCTAAATGCTTACACCTTTTAATCTAGTGGTTTGCATTGCACAAAGATAAAAAAACCCTCTGCTTTGCATTACTAATCTGCGCCTTGTGCAAGTAGTGAAACATCAGTGCACCCAGAAATGTAATTAATCTTGGTGCTCGCTTCGGTTTTGTATTCATTAAGCATCTGCTCGGTCTCCAATAAGCCTGAGTGAAGACAGGCGAGGTCGCTCCATTAACCAACCTAAAAGAAAAATACCCACAATCTCCACTCGTACACCAAGCTCTCCCAGAGCGGTTATGTATGTAATTAATTCCCATAAACAGTTTATTAGAAGTGGCCAAAGATCAGCCAAATAGGATTAAGCAAGTCACTTAAAGGACACTCTCACTAGTGTTTTTACAACCTTGTGGAGTGTTTCGGTAAAGTCACTCATTTGAGAGTTTATTTGGGGGAAAGGCTCTTCTCTGAAAAGAACATACAATTCAATGAAAATATAGTACAGTTTTAGCACAAAAACCAGCTTCTATAGGATGCAATGGCAAGAATTTAGTGTGACCTCCCCTTACATTTAAGCAATGGCAGAATCTGGCAGCCTCACTGGGAGCTGGTCCTTCTACAGTCTGAAAAAGCTTGATCTGGTCTTTTGTGGAAGAGTAGCAGCCAATAAACCACATTATCAGAAATAAAACAGGGTGAAAAGGCTTAGATATATTAACGTACAGCTAGAATAGAGACCAGTAGAAAAAGAGTATTTTGGAGGGAACGATCCAAGTTTTAAATTTTGGGGTCCAGTCGTCAACAATACATTATTGTAAACAAAATACAGAGGTGGTGGTACTACAAACACACAAGTTCTTTAGTACTGTACTCACTTTTTTTTCTTTTTTTTCCATTTCTTTTTAAAACTTCTTTTCCCCGACTGCTTCATTGGTGTTTAAGAAATTGCTCTAAAGAAATGAGTGAAGCTGCAGTTTGTTTGACTAAAATGTAATGTTATATAGAGTATAGCTAGATTTAAAAAGCATGATGTACTGCATTACCGAAAATTGCCTTGTCTAGTTATGAGCGATTTATCAGCATTTATATTAAATAAAATTGTGTCTCATGTCTTTTCATTCTGTTTAAGCCAGAGTTAATGTCATTCCCTGATCAGGATTGTCACGATAATGGCATTCCAATTAAGAATATTATGTTTCAAAAATTGAGTTAAAAGGGTATGTTAAAGACACGTTTTATTTAAATGTACTTTATGTACATTTAGTAACATGTACTTTTTACTTCTAATTGGGATAGATATATGAAAGCCATACTTTTACTTTAGTATTTTTTATCACATAGTAGTACTTAAGTAAAGAATTTTTCCACCTCATCTTAGATATAATCATTACACCATTGCTAAAACCGTTATCTAGTGGTTATAGTAATGGACTGTAGAACAGAAAGTCCAGGGTTTAAATACCACCTCTGCCATTGTTGGGTCCTTGAACAAGGTCCTTAACCCATAATGGCTTGGATTGTAATACTTGTAATACTTGTTCTGGCTAAGGGTGTTTGCTAAATGATTAAAAGTAAACAAGTCTAATTGTGGCCAGAGAAACATGCTATCAGACAGTAGTAGTACGTGTGATGAACGATGGCCTGTTCATGGTAAGCAGCTTTACACAGACCACAATCATCATAATGGTTTTGCATATGTTATTTTGAGCCATGTCCGGATGGGCGGGCTTTACTGTCAGTGATTGGACTGTGGGCAGGTGCATTTTACACAGAGTAAGAAAAACTCTAAGTTTATTGGGCTTTGCGCTTTCAAAGTCCTGCCCAACAGCATGGCTTCTTTTATGATGATTGGTCAAACTCCCCGAATTACATTTTACTTTAATAGGCTACCTGTGCAGGATCCTGGCCATCTGTGACCCTGAATTGGATTAAGCAAGTATAGAAAGTGAGTGAGTTAATAAAGATGTACTGGAGCATCCATTAATAAGTAGTGAACAGAACATGAAGGTTAAAGAGAAGATCCTGTAATTAATTAGCACTTGAACTTCTAACAGATGGTGCATACCGGTGTGTTGCAGGAGGACGAGGCAGGTGACGGGCGCTTCAGCTTCGCTGCCTACGGAATGGGTCCCGCGTGTCTGCAGGCCAAAGATGGTATGGCCATCAAGGGCAACAACAATGCCCCCGCCTCCAGCATGCCCCCTGAGAAGAGCGTGGAAGAGATGCGCAAGCTCTTCATCAGCCGTGCCAAGCGAATTGACACGGTGTCGCGGGTGGCCTTCCCACTCGTCTTCCTCATTTTTAACATTTTCTACTGGATCATTTACAAGATCATCCGCAGCGAGGATATTCACAAGCAGTAAATATTGCAGAGGAGGATCAGATCCTGGCTGAAAACGCTGCCGCTGTCGCCGCCTCCTGCCCCCTTGTCTCCCCCCGTGCCCGACTCCTCTTCTCAACGCTCACATGCTTTCAGTGGCGAGTGTCCTTGGCAGAGGTATTTCTTGATATTTGTTCTTTTTTTTCTTCTGTCCTTTCCTGCCCTGTTCTTCTGAATAATCCGGACCTGTGCAATAGCAATGCAGTAAAATGCATGATATATGAATGTGGCAATATATTTACTAAAAAAATGCGAAATAAAAAATGCTAGACTTTGGAGCACCAACTTTAAAAAAAACTCAAATTCAAGGAGGAGTGGCTCTTTTTTTTGCAAAACACTGGATTCCTGGAATATAAAGGAAAATATGTGAAGAATTGTAATACACCAATACAACTCCAATTTCTCTACGAGAGGCGCCCGGAAAAAAGTGTGAAAGATGGCCATGCAGTTCAGTGCTTCCATAGGTAACGCAAAGAGCCGCTCGAATATATCTATATCTATGTCTAAATTTGCTTCAGTATATGTATCGCAAACACTTGTCAAAGCCCAGGCAATGGGAAATCACGATGTCATGACATCAGATTATTGATGAAAGCTTGACGAGTGCCCGTCAAATAATGTGCTATTTATACCAGCTGTGGTCTGTGTGAATTTTTTTTGTCCAATTATGTCATTTACCCATGTGCCAAGTGAACAGCATGTTGCTGTATCATCCTCATCGGCTTCCGTGGTAGAAAGAAACTTTGTTTATTGCTTTATTTATCCAGAAAGCAGACGCATTTAATCAACTTGTACTATGACGTGACTGAAAACTTCTCTCTCCAGGCTCTGTTAGTTTCTATTTTCATAGCACATCCATCAAAAAGTGATCATCACAGTACCACTTTGAGTTTATTTTATTTATTTTTTCCATCAAGCAGAAATCCCGCAGAAAGTGATATTTTTGTAAGCAGGCTAGTACCATCATAGACCTAAATATATATTGAACAACCAAATGTATATTACTGTGACTTTCTATTCCTAATCCAGCTGAGTGCAGCAGAGCAAACCATTTACAATGTGGTAAAGGTGCACTGGGTAGATTTTGGCCCTGGTGATTGTCTTTGTTCATCCTAATGCGAACACAGAGCTCAGACCACTGCGTGTTTTCAGAAGCTTTGGTCACAGTTGTGTTCCATCAAGATCTAGAAATATTTTGATGTTATTTTTAACAGGAAGACCAATTACATACCAGTGCACCTTTTAGGTTCATCCGGCTTCCCTATGCATTATGAATATATGCAAATATTTTCAGCAGATGTCATCACTGAACTCTTTTCACAACAACTTTCATATTATGCTTACATAAAGTACATTAAGGCTTCAGTTAATGGACTGGATTCCAAATACCAGTAATGAAGATAACTGAGGGGAGTAAAATGAACATTAACAGTTGTCCCTTCAGTTCTTACCATAAATTATAAGTATAAATAGGTTAAAATAATATTTGAAGAGATTGTATTTTCCATATTAGACAATCCCCTTACACCAGGTTTGGTGTAAAATGTATTTTATAAGTAGAAGGCTACATTTAGGCAACCAGTTAATTTGACCTGCTAATTTGACATGCTCAATCGACATGAGACAGCTTGTGTAACAATATTTGTGTATGTTATTTATAGTATTTATAATTGGCTGTTCAAACTTGGAACAAATAGGAATTTGACTTTTCTCCTAGCACTTCAGTCTGATGTAGCTAAGTAGGTTACGTGGTCATGCTGGACATGAGTGAGTGAGATTAGCTTTGTTATCTTGAGATTTGTTGGATTACTATCATTAAAATAGCACTATATAAACTAAAACTGGTCTGAGCATAAATGAAACAGGACAATTAAAATTACTTTGATCAAAAGTGTTTAAAAAAACACTGGCTGTTCACTTTTTAAATAAGGCTGTGCTTATCTAGCTTATTCGACATGAGATACCAGTGTATCAGTGTAAATAATGCTATAGTTAATACACTGCTCACAATAATCCGGGGATATTTCTTTGGAGGATATTTCATTTTGAAATATCTCACACAGGATTAAATATTTATTTATTCGATTAAAAACATCACGTGTAATTCAAGTTTAGTAATTTAGCAGATGCCCTTATTCAAAGTGACTTACATCTGATACAATCTTATAATCTAAGCAGTTGTGGTTTAAGGGTCAAGGATCCAATTGTGGTAGCCACCACAGTCCGACACGTTTCAGAATTGTCGCCACAGAGGACCAGCCGCATATTAGATTTGGAACAAGTTTTATGCCGGATGCCCTATTTGTTTATATGCAACCCTCCCTATTTATTGGACATGAGACCAGCACTAAGTATACACCCCAGTGGCGGGAGTTTCTAGCAGCTATTCACTGAGCTATTCTCAAAATGGAAAATGGAATTAAATCCATCTGGACAAAGTTATTTTAAAAGGAAACTTTAGCTAAAGTTGAGAAACAGACTGGGTAGCTTTTTGCATATACAGGTAATCGTGTCTGCATGTGATGCCCAACCTGATCAGAAGGCACCACCGGGACTCAAACCAAGGTTATGGTGGACTAGCACTTTAGACCTTTGTGCCACCCGAGTACTTATATAATCTCACATTAATTCTAATTTGCTTTACACTGATGGTAAAATATAAATAGGAATTTATATAAAGTGATCATTTGTTTGCTTGTTTTTGATAGAAATTAGTAACTAATTAGGCTATTTGGCTATGCTGGACATGAGTGTGAAAGAGTTATGTTAGTAAAGTTACATCCACAATTACGTTAATTTAGGATTAACTGTTTAGGGAGAAGATAAATTAGAATTGAAATTGTTTATGAAAATGTTGTTGTTGTTGTTTTTGTTTTTACACTAGAAAGTATCTAAGATCGCCAGAGGCATGAGAGAACTGAAAAGTTGTAACATGTAAAATGCCCTCTAATATTGTATTAATAGCAAGTGGCTGTTCACACTTATGGGAAAAATAGAAACGTGATTAATTAAAAAAAGGATTTTAAATATAATAAATAGAAACGTGTTTTTATTATTGAAAGCAATCTTTTGGCAGCCAAGAAGCTGACAGCATAGTTAGGATACAAATGAATGAAATTATTCTGATCGAAATTTTTTTCTTATATGTGTCAGATTAGCTGTTCAGCTTCATGCAGATAGTACATGACATATAAGAACTGGAATAATTTGATATGGTCGGTCCTCTGTCCCTTAAGGGATTGCTTCCAGGACCTTTCGTGGATTCCAAAATTCACAGATGCACAGATCTCTTATATGATGGTGTATATTTGCATGTAACCTAGGCACTTCATAAGGCATACATTCAGTCATCTCTAGATTACCAGTTATACCTGTCATAAACAATTGAAATGCTAAGTAAATAGGATTTCCTATTAAAAAATTGACATGCAAACATACAAGATGCGAAGCAAACCTTGCTCAGCCGAGTGATATGGAATATTGAACGTTATTGAACGCACATGGAACATGGGCAGTTCCTAATTCATTTGGTGTAATTTAGTACATGGATAAAGCATTGTTAAGAACAATGTCATATGGAGGCAAAAAAAAAAAATCTTACCAGGGCATTTCTACGTATCAGTCGCATGGATTCAGTGTAGTGCTCGACATACAGCAAATTTATATTTTGCATCCTGAAACATTTTGGATTGTTTTACAATGATTTTCAGTTTGTGGTTTAGTTGAGTCCATGAATACAGAGGGCCAAGTGTATGAGCACAACGAAAAATGTTTTCAGCAGACTTAATAAAGTAGGCACTTAGTACAAGTAGGCAATACCAAGTAGTATCTGAAATAGCCGAATATTAGTATCAGTTGGTGTAAACTTGAAAAAACTATGAATTTAATTCTAATTGACTGTTATCACTGGGGTTGACAAGGTGGTACAGCATCCATGGTCCCAACCATGTCCTCCCCTTGTCCATGTGAGTTTACTTCAGGTGCTCCGTTAAGCTTGCGCCTGTTCTAAATTGCCACTGGTACCGAAAGACAACAAATAGTCAACAAACAAATAAATAAATAAATAAATACTTTTGGCACTGATGGTTACAAGATGCAGAATTTAAATGCTTTAAATATTTTTACTTGATAAAAAAAAATATGACAGGATTTTGGAAACATACTGAGAGACCTAGATAGCTAATTAATAATGTTAGACATGAAAGCGGGATAGCTGTCTTAGCTTGTGTTAAGCTTGCTGTAAGTTAGTTATATAAATAGTACATTTATTTAAAACCCACTTCTTTTGGTCAGGCTCTGGCGATTATACCAGATAGTGCAGACGTAAGCTTGCCCTGATAGTCATGTCAGTTAGGAGTGGGAATTGAGAAGATTGATACCAGTTCCTTTACAGATTCTGCTTATCGGCCTGATTTATTATCGATTCCCTTATTGATTGCTGATCTGTTTTCTGTGCAGGAAAAATAGGCCTATGCAGGGTTTCAGGAGCAACGTGGCTGTTTTATTATGTCAGAAACTGAAAAGATGTATCGCTGTCTAATAACATTTGAACATGTTAAAATAATTTACAATTCATCTAAAAACCATAATATTTGTACAATGATAGCTGTTCCAGAAGGCACGTTTTTTTCTCTTAAGGAATAATGTGAACTAAATTAATATCTTCAAGACCCTGAGAAAACACACACTGTATAAGGCTTTATATGCATTAATGGACTTTGCATTGCATACTGAAACACGATATGCAAACAGACTATATGCAAAAAGAAATGTGATATTATCTAGATTTAATATATTCAAATTTAACTTCACTTATGACTCTCTCTCTCTCTATGATCACTTCTTAAGCCTTATCTTAGTTCTAGCTGTTTTCTTTTTTTGATTATTAATTTTAGGACCAATGGTGACGTATTTGCGCTGAAAAACACGATTGAGTTTACAGCAGTTTTTAGCAGAGATCTGCACCGAGCAAGGGCAGTGGAGAGATGCTCCTATATTTTGGCTGTAAATGGCCACGTGTCGGCTCATACATGTTCTAGTAAATACGCAGAGTGCTGAACAAACTTCGAGTGCCAAGACAATTTTTGGACTTTTACCCTATGTTGTGTCAAAATACTCAACTTTAAATATCAAGGCATTTGTTGGTGTTTCCATCCTTAATGATTATTGTCATTTTATAAGACATTATAAGAAAACATTACAGAGACATTATAAAGAATTTAGAATGTGAACTCTTTCATGTATGATAGCTTTTGATCATTTATTCCATTCTGTCATTACTCCTTCTTGTTGCAAGCTTCCAGTGGCATAGACACATGACACATGAGTTTTTACAATGCGCAACTGGCAGAAAAACATACTGGCATCAATAAAGGGGACGATTCTCAAGGATTACACCATTTGTAGGCATCCCTAACTCCAGTCCTCGCCAGTCCTCCAGGACTCGCCTCCCTAAGATACAGTCAACTGAGTCTGTATGCCAGGACAGACCTGGCCAGAAGGCACCGCAGGTCCTTCGACCTGGCTAGTAGGCTTAAACCTATTTTCACACAATCAAACTGAAATGTATGTAACATTATCATGACAGATATAGACAGCAGAACATCTAAGATATTTAATCATAAATATTGGTTACATTAGCTTTCCTCTTATATTGTAGACAGAAATAATATCAAGGCAAGTTTGCCCAAGATGTACAAAATGATCATTCAGTAACTCAAATGAAATCACTTTGTAAAAACAAACAAAGGGCTACTAAAAGACGGGATCAGATTTTAGAATAGATTCTAACATCTAACATTTTTACAACAACACAATTATTACCAAAACTGATTAA